>PVKN010019969.1:0-15000 GCA_004027915.1 Capromys pilorides | reverse complement strand
CAAAAGCAAGTCAGCTTTATTTCAGCTAGTGAATGTGATGTTGTGCATAATTACTTTAGTAAAGGACCATGTGCATAGTCACGAATGCAACCATGATTTCTATTGACTTCCACCCTTTCCTCATCACTAGGTTCATATAGAAGTTAATTGTTAACATTCCAACCAGGGGAGGAGACAACCACTAACCTTCCAAGCAAGGGAGGAAGCAATAGAGAGGCCACAGGTGAAGCTGCTATCTATCACCTGGAGAACCAGCTTTCTGGGATTTTCAGTAACAGATCACAGCTGGCCCTGGGTTTTGTTTATTGCACTCCATGTCTTGAGATGCTACTTAGACTGCACATGATCCCAGCTGTCTGTGAGGTTGAAGCAGGATAATTACAGGTTCAAGGTCACTGCAGGCAACCTTTTTGAGACCTTGTCTCAAAACAAAAAGTTAACAAAAAGTGGGCTATATAAGTATATATTATATACTTATTATATAAGTATATAATATAAATGTACAATAGATGTAAACTTATTTTCATTGGTCCTGTACAGAAATATCTATAAGAAAAGATAAAATTTCCTGGCTGCTTAGGTTTAGCTATCCAAAATGTGGTCTGATTTTTTAAAAATGTATTTGGTACAGGGTCTCTCTATGCATCTTGGACTTGTAGTGATCCTCCTATTTTCAGCCTCCCCAGATCTGGGATTATAGGCATGCATCACCCACCACACCCAACCTCAGTGGCCAGCTAAGCATGCTCAAGGTAGGGCAGATGCAACATTTGGTGGCCAGGGATTGATCTATTGAAATAATAGCATAAGGTATAAGTAAATACAGTAAGTGGGAAATCAGAAATATCCAAAGCATATATCTTTCCCTAAGGTTATACTGATCAGGTATCATTCAGATCCAACATAGGTTGACAAAATTAATCTAAAGTTAAATATGGTCTTTGGGGCTTTGTTATACTGGATTTGTTTCTGGATAGCAAGGTCACCTTAGAAAAATATTCCTGCTGAACGCTCAGGGTGTTATTGAGTAAAATTTCAACAGCACTCTCTATACATCAGCATCCTTGCTGAAGTACACAGCTATTCTTTCTGTTGTGGCTTTTAAGCAAAAAGATGCTTTCAGAGCAGCTATGCCTGAGAGCGTCTCCAGGACTTCACCTCCAACTCAACTAGATGGAGTCCATCTAGATAAAAATCTTCCCCCTGGAGTAACTAGTTTAAATTTCCCAAGGAAATATTAGAAAGTCAGCTCTGGGATCTCTCTTCTTCATACTCTCACACTCACATGCGTGCCTAGGCCCATATCCTTCTGAATTTACCCCTCCCCACATTGAGCAAGATGGTGCAAGTTTTCTTTGCTTGAATCTGGAGCAGGTTTAACAATTACACTGTTCTGATAGGTAGATTACAGGAAATTCAGCCTCAAGCATCATGCCTTAGCATATCTGGTATTTTAAACTTAAAGAAACTGAGAAAACTACATAAGCAGAAGGGTGTCTCTGACCATCTCTTATCTGCTGTCTCCTGAAACAGGCTATAGAAATTAAAGTTCCCCTTGCCTCTTTCTCCTGTATTCCTCATTAGAGAAGCTCATAAAACCAAGAATGGTCACCACCTGGCCGTCCTTTCACTCTCCTCTGAAAAACTTCAAGTGACAAGTGTCCTACCTTAAGTTGGAGAGAAGAAATGTCACACAGAAAGGCCAAAAGGAACCTGACAATGCAGCCCTTGATAAACACTCCCAGTATATTATTCTTAGATCAGACCCTTTTGTTCTCTAGTCATACTTTTGCATGATCATCTATAAAAATATACTGGAGCATTATCTGGGCCTTCACATTTTCATTTTCAAAGGCTCCCAGGGCACATGAAACTTAAATTAATAGATTCATAAGTTTTTCCCTTGCGACTCTATCTTTTTGTTATATGGATGTCAGCCATGAGCCTTAGAGTGGGAAAAGGAAGACATCACTTCTCTCTCACTGCTGATAGCCATTGGCATATGTCAGAAGTGACACTTGAGGACTTCCGAGTTGAGATTATAAATAGCAATGAAGCTTTTTCCATGTTCATGAGGACATTAACCTTCAGAGACCTAAGTCACCACATAAAAATTCCAAATATTCTGAGCCTTCCGTGCTGGAGAGATGCAAGCCCAAGAAAACACTACATGCTCATGTTTCACCCAAGTCACAGCTGTCACCCCATCAGACAATGCCAGTCTCTGGTGTTTTCAGATGATTCCACACACTGACCTTTGTATCATGCTATGGAAGCTCTAGACATCAAAGAACACAGACAAGCCAACCACATTTCACCCTATCTGAAATCCCAATACAAAGAATTTGTGAGAGTAAGCAAGTTACTGATGGCACTAAGTACTGGGGTACTTTGTCTGAAAGCAACAGTCCCTGGAAAATCTTCATTTGAGAATAGGTTGATGTTACTTGTTTTAGTCAATAGAATGAGGAGAAAGCAGTTTTACATCTAGGGACATGGAAGACTTTTTTCTTTCTATTTACTTGTTGTACCCTACCTGGAGAATGAAAGACATGTAGAGCCGGGCATGGTGGTGCACGCTTATAATCCCAACACTTAGGAGACTGAGGCAAGAGGATCAGTGAGAGTTCAAGACCAGCCTGGGCTACAAAAGTGAGCTTCAGGCCAGCCTGAACTGCATAAGGAGACCCTGTCTCAAAAAGAAAAAAAAGACATGTAGAACATGCTTGAATTATGGCAGTCATGATAGTTGAGGTCAGCCTACATTAGTCAATAAGCACCTAAAATACAAACATGGAACAGAGCCAAAGAGCTAGGCACTCCAGACAGAGAAGCAATAAATGTGTGATGTCTGATACCACGAAGACTTTGTAGATGTTTGTTAAGCAGCATAGCCATTATTTAAAGCTAACACTTTAAAAATCAATAACACATTCATCCTTGATCCCATAGTCCTCTTCACCTCCCACCTTGTATCTCTACCTTTCTTCATGGCAAAGCCTCTAAATTTGTTATGCACCTACTATTTTCATTTCCTTGACTTCTTTTTTCAGCCCTAATTGGCTCCTGTCCCATCAATATACTGTAGCTATTATTTTCAAGGTCAGCAAGGACACCTATGATGCCAAGTCAGGCTGGATATTCATGTTGCTTAATCATTTCATTGCACACTTGGGCAGTATCAACTTATTCAGTCACTCCCTATTTTCCTTTTTAATTTTTTAAAGGGAATACAAAATAGTACTAATACAAAATTAGAAATGATACAGAATTTCATGAAATAAAATAAAAATTTTGACAGTATTTGTCCTATTACATAGTGTTGTCTTCAATTTAATGGTTTCAATTACCAGGTATATACATGCAAAATTGGGGAAAACATTGTAAGAAATTAAGAAGAGAGAAAGAGGAAAAAAATGAAAGAGAAAAAATTAAGCACTAATAGCTCTTTCCATAGACCCACAGAAATCCATAGCACATTATCCAAGCCATCCTGCATATATATCTCTTTCCCCTACTCTCCTATCCTCCTCGTTTCAGTAATTCCTGCCTTTTGAATAAATTCATTCCCTTTTCACAGTATCTACTGTACCCTTCATATTTTATTTACTCTTTCAGGTTCTTACACTAGGGAGACAATGCAATGTCTTCATATGCAGGTCTGATTTATTTCATTTAAAGAGTACAATCTCTAATTGCCCCCATTTACTGACAAAAGACTCAAATTTATCCTTTTTGTAACTAAATAAAACTCCATTGTATAAAAATGCCACATTTTCTTTATCCATACCTCAGTTGATGGACATTTGAGTTGTTTCCAAGATTTAATTATGACAAATTGTGCTGCTGTAAAAATGGATGCACATATATTGTTGTGATATGTTTTCATTTATTCTGGAAAAAAATATCCAGGAGAGAAATAGCGGGGTTGAATGTGACCTCCAATCCTAGTTTTTTGAAAAAACTTCATATTAATTTCCGTAATGGTTATACCAGTCTATACTCAGATGAACAGTGCAAAAAGATTCCTTTTTCCCCACAGTCCCTCCAGTATTATTGGTTGACTTCTTGATGATATACATTCTTTCTGGGAAGTGATGGTATCTCAGTGTTATTTTAATTTGCATTTCTCAAATGACCAATGATGGTAAACATTTTTTCATATATTTATTTTCCATTTGTATTTCTCCCCACCCCCACCCCCATTTGTGTATTTGTACAGATAAGACTCATGGTGATCCTCCTGTTTTCAGCTTTCCCAGTGCTGGGATTACAGGCATATGCCACCACACCCCAATTCTGTTGCTGGCTCAGTGCGACCTGAGGCTGGTGTAACATGAAGGACTGGGGATCAAATCCTGCTTCCTGCACTTGCCAAAGAAGGTGCTTAGTCCTCTGATCTATCTCGGCAGCCCTTTTGATTTACATTTCTTCATCTGAGAAATGTATGTTCATCTCAGAGGCCCATTTTTTGAACTGAGGTTTTGCATTTTGGGGGCCTGATTTTTTAAAATTGTTTATATGATCTAGATTGAAGTCCTTCATTTGAGGAACACTTGGCTATCTTTTTTTCCAAATTAATGATTTTTTTATTCCATTGTTGATTTCTTTTGACATGAAGAAACTTTTCAAAAAGATGATATCCCAGTTATTGATTCTTTGAAATATTTTCCTTGCAGTTTGGTTTTTGTTCATGAACTCTGTACTGACTCCTACGTCTATGATTTATGATTTCTCCCCACTTTTTCCTCCAAGAGATTTAGTGTTTCTGTGTTAATATTTAAATCTTTGATCCATTTTGACTGTAGTTTCATGCATGGTTATGGACATAGGTCTAATTTTAGCCTTTGGTATGTGGAAAGCCAGTTTTTCTAGCTCCATTTACCAAAGAGGCTATCTTTCTTCCAGGGAATGAGTGGCCCCTCTGTCAAGTTAAGGTGGCTTCAGGGCCAGTGAGAAAGCCCAGAAAACTAAGCACCTGCCATCAAGTACAGGGACTGGGATTCAATCTATGGTACAACATGCTGTTCTGGGCCCACCCTTGGGTGCACTTAGCCAGCCCCTGAATCCAGGCGTATTATGAGTCCAAGCTGCATAGTGAGATCCTGTACCTAATACATAAAATAAATAAAATAAATGATAAAGTGGCTTAGTATGTTTGAAGTTGTATTTGAATCTTATAATCTGTTCCATTGATTCTCAGGCCTATTTGATTTTTGAAGGTTGACTTTGTATCTTGCTACACTACTAAATTTAGTTATTAAATCTGCAAGTATCTTGGTGGAATTTTCAAGTCTTCTATGTGGCGTTTTGCTGAATTCTATTTGCTAGCATTTTATTGAGGATCTTTGTATCTATGTTTATTTGAAAGTTTCACCAATAGTTCTCATCTTTGGTTGGATCTTTCTCTGGTTTTGGTACAGAATAATGCTTGCCTCCAAGAATGAGTTTGGAAGTGTTGCATCTCTTCCAATTTGATTGAACAGTTTGAGAAGAGTTGACATTAAGACTTCTCTAAACTTCCGGTAGAATTCAGCTGGGAATCCATCAGGACTTGGGCCTTTCTTTGTTGGTAGGTTTTTTTATTGTTATTATTACATTTTCAATTTAATTTGCTGTTATTGAGTTATTCAGCGTTTTTATGTATTATTGACTCAGCTTTGGCAATTCAGGAAACTGTTCATTTCTTCTCTGATTTTCTTTTTTTTATTGCATTTAATAAGAAATAACAATAGGACAGTTTCAAAACACATTAGTAGCACATTTCCAGTACTTGATACAATGCATATTATCGTCCTCCTAGTAGTTATACAGAGCACAGGGTATAGACATGATAATTTTTCTAGTCATTATTGGTACAATAAAATTTCTTCTCATTGAACTAAGAGAAAGTAGTTGTATAAATAATCCAATGTTCCATAATCGAAGTGAGTTATTGGCAAAACTGGCAATGTTGGAGTCTGTTGGTTTAAGCCTTTACAGCTCAGCATACTAATCTAGCTTTACGTTTTATGTCTTGTGGTAAAACTTTTCTGCTGGGTGGTTAAGGGCAAGCTAAAGCAAGACCTATATAACAAAACATGGAACTTTTGTATCCCCAAGGTCTGTCAAATCCCCTCAGGATTTACTTTGAAACCATGTACACTGCTTTGTAGAACTTTTGTCAGTGTCAGCCATCTGGATGAGTCACAGCCATTGCTTGACCAGTTTGCTCTCTGAGAAACCCTGAGAGAATGTTTTCTCTCTAGGTGCCTCTCCTTAGGTACACTGTACATCCTCAATCCCTTTCCTCTGTAGCACCATAATCTCCTTGAACAGAAAATTTGGGAAACCACTGAGTCATAGGGTATCACAGCACATGTTCTCTTATGTCCTGAGTCCTCACTGACCTTGCAGGACTAGGGCCAAAATATTGGCTACCCTTGTAGCCCTTCTTTTTATCCAATTTTTGATCTGTAAACTTATGTTCTTAGCCTTCCAGAAGAAACGTTTAGTGATACTATTACTCTATAATGTAGGTACTTGAGCTTAACATTACTGTCTTTCTGGGTATCAAACATCTTAGCCTCTTTAACAAATGGTGCTGGAAAAACTGGCTCTCCACATGCCAAAAACTAAAACTTGACCCAGGTCTATCACCATGCACTAAACTAAAGTCAAAGTAGTTTAAAGATCTAAATATTAAAAAAGAAACATTAAATCTCCTGGAAGAAAATGTGGGAGAAAATCTTGAAGATATAGGGGTAGGCAAAGATTTCATGGACAAAAATCAAAATACACTTTTAACACTTGAAATAATCAACAACTGGGACCTCCTGCGACTAAGAAGTTTTTACATGTCAAAAGAAACTACGAACAGAGTGAAAAGACAACCCACAAATTTTGAAAAATTTTAACTAATGAGTATTTAGACAAAGGACTTCTATCTAGGATTTATAAAGAACTAAAAACCATTAGGGTCCCAAAATTCAAAGACTCAATCCAAAAATGGGCATCTGAGATGAACACACACTTCTCTTCTGTGATCTTCATCCTGTGAGAGTAAAGCTTTTTGAAGTAGGTATTGATGATCTTCTGAATTTCTGTAGAGTCTGCAATTTCACCTCTCTCTCTCTCTCTCTCTCTCTCTCTCTCTCTCTCTCTCTCTCTCTCCCTTTCATGTACTTAGTACAGGATCTACAGTGTCTTGCTACATAGATTGAACTTATACTGATTCTTCTGTTTTCAGCCTCCCAAGTTCTGGGATTACAGGCAAGTGCCACTATAGCCAGGATCAATCACCATCTCAGCATGCCCCAGGAACTGGGCCAACATGGCACACCAGGCCAGGAATTGAACCCTGGATCCTGTCTAAGCAGGTGCTTTAAACTGCTGAGTTATCTGGCTGGTCCTATTTTGCCTTTTTCATTCCTTATTGCATAAATTTGAGGATTTTTCTTTCCCTTTTCTGATAAGAAAAAGGGGTTTAACAATTTTATTTACTCTTTCACAGAACCAACTATTCAATTTATTAATTCCTTGTACTGTTTTCTTTATCTCCATTGCATTTATTTCCACTCTGATCTTTATAATTTCCTGCTTTCTTTGGTCTTTAGAATTGACTTAATCTACTTTTTCCAAGAGTTTGAGGTGCAGCATAAGATCATTTATTTGGGCCTGTTCTGTTTTCCTAATGTGTGGATTTACCAATATAAATTTTCCTCTTAGACCACTTTTATTATATCCCACAGGTTCCTGTAAGTTATACCTGCAGTTTCATTTGTTTGTAAATATTGTTTAATTTCTTTAATTTCATCTGTGACCCACTGATTGTTCAGGAGGCTGTTATTTAAATTCTATGTGCTTGTGGTATTTTTGTGGTTTCTTTTGTAAATAATTTCTGGTTTTATTGAACTATGGTCAGATAGTATGCCTGGGATAACTTTAATTCCTTTACATTTACTTAAAGATACTCTATATATTAGTATATGGTCTATTTTGGAGACTGTCCCATGTGCATCTGAGAATAATGTGTATTCCAACACTGTTGGCTTGAACACTCCATAAAGGTCTACTAAGTGCATTTCTTCACTCGTTTAGTCCATTTTTTTTTCTGATTTTTGCTCGGTTGACCTATCTCTTTGTGTCAATGGAGCATTTATTTTATTGCTCATTTGATTTCTTTTTTTCTCATTGGACTTTTGATGTTTGTTAAAATTTGTCTTAAGTGGTTAGGTTCTTCTACATTCTACATTGAATATATATATATATATATATATATATATATATATATATATATATATATATTCTCTTCCTCTTGCAGTTTTCCCCTAACAAGTGTGTAGTGACCTTCTTTATCTCTTTTAATCATTCTGGTTTGAAGTTGATATTTTCAGCAACCAGAATAAATATCCCTGTTTTTATTCTGGGTTCCTGTCATATGAATATTGATTCCATCCTTTGACTTTCAGTCTGAATTTCCTACTCAGCAGCATGTATTTCTTACACACAGCATATTGTTGGGTTTTGTTTCTTGATCTACTCTACCAGTCTGTTTCTTTTCATTGGTGAACTGAGGCTGTTTACATTGATGGTTATAACTGATATATATTGGCTTATCTCTGGCATGTTATTTTTCTGCTACCAGTTCTGCATTTTTCCCTTCTTTTCAATTGTTCTGCTTTGTGTTTGCTTTTTGTTGTTGTTCTTAAAGTTGTGACCATTTTTGTCTTTTTCTAGACTATCTATCAGTAATCTTTTCAAGGTTGGTTTGATGATCATCAAATCCTTCAGTTGTGTGTCATGAAAGAATTTTATCTTGACATTAAAGTTGATGGTTTTGCAGGGTACATCAATCTGGATTGGAAGTTATTTTCTTTCAGGACCTGAAATTCTTTACTCCAAGATTTTTTTTATTTGCTTTGTGTTGCAAAATGTGTTATGATTCTGATGGGCTTTATGGTAGTTGATACATGTATCAACTTAAGGAAGCTTGACTGGATGGACTCTGCCAGTTCCAGGCTGTGGGGCCCCATCCTGCAGGATGCAGAAGGCCTGCCCTGGGACGTGATTGGTTCCACCCTGGGGTGTGACTGGTTCCACCCTAGGGCCAGAAGGGCTATTCCAGAGTGACTCACCACAAAAAGTATATAAAAGGAGTTGAGGAAGGTCCTGTCTGTCCTGCCCACATCCTTTTGAGCAGCCCTGCCCTGACCTGCATCATCCACATAGCATTGGTTTTAGGCGCATGCAGAAAGCAGGAGTTCTGAGATTAAGAAGGCTTCCAACTAGATTTCAGAAGGCCTGGGAGGCCAGGCAATGTGCCCTAGGAGGGCGGTGTATGAAGCTGTGAGTGAGAAGCCTATGCAGAGGAAACCTCAGAAGTTTGAAAAAGCCATGAATGTGTATGGTCCAAGAAAAGCTGCAAAAAGAGAACAAAGAAGGCCTGAGAGAAAAGCTACGAGAGCTACCAGCAGAAGTGCCATAGGAGTGGAGCCATGTAAGGCATTTGAAGCTCACAACTTGTTACAGGTTGCATTGGATGTTCCACATGGAACTACAGGACTTAATGTTTGTCCTTCTGGATTTTGGACTTGCCTTGGTCCCAGTGGTTTGTATTCTGCTGTGTATACCTTTTGGAATGGCAATGCTTATCTTGTGCCTTTGAATGTTGGAAGTCTTTAACTTCATTTGTATAGGGGCTCACAGCTAGAAGTTTTCCTTAGCTCTTGGAGGCTTGTGACTTGGACTTTTCAGCATTGCAGGAAGTGTTAGGAACTCTTATAGATGGACTAAGCAACCCTTATAGATGGACTAAAATGCCTTTTGCATAAAAGGGTGTGCATGAGTCTTTGGGAGATCAGGGGCAACATGTCATGGTTCTAATGCTACACAATGTTCAAGTTGTAAAATGTTTAAGCTTGTTTATGTACCTGGAAATTGGCTTAAATAAGTATGTGTGCAGTTGTCAAGTTGACAAGGGGTGGATTGTGGTAGTAGATACATTGTGTCAACTTGAGGAAGCTTGACTGGATGGGCTTTGCCAGTTCCAGGCTGTGGGGACCCCTCCTTCAGGATGCAGAGGGCCTGCCGTGGGATGGGATTGGTCCTACACTGGGGTGTGATTGGTTCCACCCTAGGGCCAGAAGGGCTACTCCAGAGTGACTCAGCACAAAAAAGCATATAAAAGAAATTGAGGAAGGCCCTGCCTGCCCTGCCCACCTCCTTTTGTGAAGCCTTGCCCTGCCCTACTTCCTTAAAGAAGTCCTGATCTTTGGAGGAGCTTGATCTTCACAGCCATTTTGGAGGAGGTTCGATCTTCACAGTGGAATACCGGTGCAGAATTTGGAAGAGAGAGGCTTGATGGATGCCACAGTTGTTGTTCTTCTTCTGTTCTGCATTGTTTTCTGCTGCCAAGAATTGTGCCTTGCCTTGGAGCCAGCACAGTATGAACTGAAACTTCCACAAACTGTGAGCTAAATAGACTTTTCCTTCCTTCATTTTGAGTGTTGGGTATTTGTCTCAGCAATGAGTAAAAAGTAACTAAGACAGGGTTTATATTGTAGGTGAAATTTTTTCTCTCTGTCTAACAGTTTTTAATATTCTATTCTTTTGGAACTGGTGATTTCCAATTCTGTTGCCCTCTTTCTTTTCAATCAGTGGCTGAGAAGCAAGGCAGAGATGCAGATCTTTGTGAAGAACCTAATTAGCAAGACCATCACCCTTGAGGTTGAGCCCAGTGACACCATGGAGAATATCAAAGCAAAAATTCAAGATGAGAAGGGCTCCCACCTGACAAGCAGCATCTGATATTTCCAATAAACAACTGGAGGACAGTCATACTCTCTCTGACTATAGTGTCCAAAAAGAGTCCACCTTCCACCTGGTGCTGCACTTGCAAGTTGAGATCATCAAGCCGCCCCTGTACCAGTTCTCTGGGAAGTATAGCTGTGACAAGATGTTCTGCTCTAAGTGCAATGCCTGCCTATTTCCCCATGCTATCAGTTGCCACAAAAAGAAATGTGGGCACACCAACAACCTGCACCCCAAGAAGAAGATCAATTGAAACTCTGCCAGCCCTTCATCTGGAAGGGTACCACCTGTCCAACCCCACAGCCTTAGACCTGAGTAAAGTTTCTCTCTCTTTATTAGAGAAGAAAAAATACTATTCTTTTGCTAAAACTTTTGGGATCTTGATTATTATGTGTCTAGGTGTAGATTTATTATGATTATGGCTAATTATAGTTCTGAATGTCTCACTTAACTGTATGTCAGATTCTTATGCTTAGGAAATTTTCTGCTGCTACTTCTGCAAATAATCTTTTTATGTCATTTGTGCTGGCTCATGCTATTTTGTTTACACATATCCATTGTTTCTATGTATTTAGTACAAGGTCTACAGGGTCTCACTACATAGATTGAACTTATAGTGACCCTTCTGTTTTCAGCCTTCCAAGTGCTGGGATTACAGGTGTTTGCCACCATGCCCAGTCTCAATCAGCATCTCAGCATGCCCCAGGGGTGGGGCCAGCATGGCAGGCTGGAGATCAAATCCTGGCCCCTGTGTCTGCCTAATCAGGTGTTTTAATCTGCTGAGCTATCTGGCTGGTTCTGAACACCTATCAGTCTTATGTTGCTTATGTTTGCACCATCTTTTAGTTGATAAATTGTTACGGTTCTCTGTTATTTTAAGAGATCTTCATTTTTGCATTCATTAGTTGCACCTCTCTCTTCAAGGTCTAAAATTCTATCTTCAGTTTCATTCAAATGGTTTTGCCAGCTTTCAATGGAATTTTTAATTTCCTAGATATCTGGTGACTCTGTTTTGTGCATTTTAATTCTTTCCTATATTTTTCGTTCAATGTTTCCATCATTTTTCTATTTTTCTCTATTTTTTATCTGTCTTCCTTGGATGTATCAAGCAATTCTGTCATGATTGTTGCCATTTCTTTTTTGACCTGAGAGATTATTTCTGATCTGATTTTTTCCATAGCCTGATGGACTTGTTTCTTTACTTTAGTTACTGTCATTTCAGAAATTTCAGGTATTGACACACAAATTCTTCTATATCCTTGTCTCCTTGACTTGTTTTGTGTCCACTAGAAGACAAGAGATTGCCTTTTTCTTCTTTGTTTTGGCATTTTTGAAGCTACTAATGATCACTCAGACTCAGAAGTGGTGGGCGAGGGACGTGGTGCAGGTCAGTAAGATCACCACAGGGCTCCGCTGACTCCTGGGAGTGAGGGGCAGCCAAGCTAAGAAAAGCTTCTGTATAGATGGTAGGCATGGGCTAGACTCACCAGGGCCACATAGGTGCCTGGTGTTTGCTTATGTTCTCAGACAGTGGGACAGAGTACCGGCAGACCTGCTGTGCCTCTATTCTATTTTTACCTGTGTGCCAGACTGACCAGGACCCTGTAGCTGCCCAGTATCCACCTGTGTTCTCCACTCCCTTTTTGAAAATAATTTTTCTTTTTAGTTTCTACGATAACTACAGGTCTCCCCTGTCCAAATTATTGGCTATTTCTTTTTATCAACTTTGCTTATTCATTCTTTATCTATTAAAAATACTTGTTGGAAACCTATTATATGTCAAGCATTTTCTGGATATTATAATCCCAGCAATAAAACAAAATAAAATAAAATTCTTGACCTCATGGGCCTCATATTCTAGCCAGTAGATGGCTAGGTGTGCTGGTGCATATCCCATCACTATGGAAGACCAGGGCAAGAAGATAAATGTTCAAGTCCACTGCAGTCAATTTAGTAACTTAGTGAGATCTCATGTCTAAATGAAATCTAAAATAAGTGCTAGAGTCATAGCTCATGCAAAGGTCCTATGTTCAATTAGTTTAAATCAGGAAGACTCATGTGTGAAAGGCTTGGTTCCCAGATATGGCACTATGGGGAGGTAGTACGACCTTAAGGAGGTAGTGCTTGGTAGAAGGAAGTTAGGTTGTGTGGCTGTGCACCTGAAAGAGATATTGGGACCTTGGCTCCTCCTCTGTTTTCTTTTGGTTTCTGGATATCATGAGGTTATCAGCCTTCTCCAGCATACAACTTTATTCTGAGATTCTGCATTGCCAAAAGCTCAAAACAACAGTGTCAAGTGATGGTGGGTTGAATCATCTGAACACAAAAGCCAAAATCAACCTTTCTGCCTCACAAGTTGATTACTGCAGGTATTTTGTCACAGTGATGGAAAGCTGACTGACAACAGGTCAAAGTATATTATACAATAAGTTCTATGAGAAAGTGAGGCAGAAGAAGCAGATAGCTAGAGAGAGGCTATTTTAAATGAAGTGCTCAGTGAATCACTCAGTGAACCACTCAGTGAACAAGTGACATTTGTAAAGATACCAGAAGAACATAAAGGCATGAGCCATAATCTCCTAAGCATGGAGGGTTCCAGATAGAAGGAATAGCAACCACAAAGGCACTGAGGCAAGTGTGTGAGCAGCATGATCCTTTGACTGTTTTTGTTCTTCTATTACACTCGTTTGCAAATCAATTGCTTAGCTCTTTTAAAAATTTATTTGTTTAATTAACAAATAAAGAGAAGAGCAATGAAGTTATCCTCTACAAGCAAATCTTTCAGTTTGGAATAGTTGAGGACATGAGGATACAAATGCTTCTCACAAGTCCCCTTAAATCATTTTGTCAAGTTTTCTGTAGCAGATTCTCTTACCTCTATGCATTGCCTCCATGCTTCCTATATTACTGTCTTTCTCATCTCTAGACAAAACTCAACACCCACAATTTAAAGTAAGACAGGACTGTGTTTGGCATACCAATTTTAGAAGATCCAGCCCATGGTCAGCTGGATCCTGGGCAGAAAGTGAATAGCAGAATGGCTTAGCAGAGGCCAACCTCTCATACCAGAAAGCAGAGAGAAAGGGAAGAGTCAGAGACAAGAATATAGCTTTCCAGGTCACACCCTGGTGACTAAACTCTTCTAACCAGACCTTACCTCCTAACAGCAAAGCAGCTGTGAACTCATAAGTGGTTTAATTCACAGATAAATACTGCACCCCACCATCCAGTTGACACCTCCGAATGCTTGAGACTACTGGGGGACCTTTTAGATCTAAGCTATACCACTGAAGGTCTTTGTGAATCATAGGGTTCCATTTCACTCCCTAACTCTATCTACCTTCATGCCTTGGGGAGGCCATGCATTTCCATAACTTTCAGTATCATGTATGTGCTGATAGTATTTGAGTTGGGGTTGAGTTAAAAGATCTTAATTATAATCTTCAAATTTGGATATTGTTGTGGTCACGATTTTACTTAGAAGAACAGAACAGATATAAGAAATTAATATTAACACAAAATATACAATATATAAGAAGTTACAAGATTGGCTTATAATAATGAGCCACAGAGTCAGATGCCCTCTGCATGCTCTGGACTGGAGAATTCAGTCCCAAAGTCTGAAACTCACTGCAGTGCTCCATGTAAGTCTCCATCTGTTGGCTGATGGGTCTGTGATGGAAGACTGAAGTGTCTGTGATGGACGCTGAAGAGTCTGCGACGGATGGCGAAAGATTCAAGTTGGAGGCTGAAGAGTCTGCGCTGCAAGCCAGCTGATGAAGTCCAGGCCGAATGTGAAGACTGAAGCTTCTCTGAGGAAGTGAAATCTTGACTCCTTCCATAGCCCTTTAAAAAGTCTCTGTGCTCAGTCACTCTGACATGGGCCCATTGTGCCCTGGGGTGGAAGCAATCATATCCCAGGATGGGCCCTTGATCCCACACTAGGGAGGAGCCAAGCATATCCTAGACAGGTCCTGGTCATTCTCCAGGGAGGAACTAATTGTACCCCAGGGAAGGACTCCCCCCAACAAGGAGCCAGGCCGCTGAGTCATCCAGCCAAGTTGACACAACCTATCAACCGCTACAGATATCCAACTGCACCGTTGACACATCCACTGGAGACTCTCAAATATTCAGAGAAAATTGCTTATTGTAATAATATTCTCAAAAGCCAACCCCATCCCCTAGAATTTTCCACCTCTGGAAATA
>PVKN010019968.1:0-16133 GCA_004027915.1 Capromys pilorides | reverse complement strand
GTACAGTCATCTTAGCTATCCTGTGTATATACATACATGATTTTTCTCCTTTCTTTTTTCTATCTTTTCTCTTTTCCTTCATTCTCAATTATTTATTTCTGATGTTCAGTTTCTTGCTCTTTTATATCTAGTGTACCTTTCAGGTTCTTGCAATAAGGGGACAATACAGTGTTCACAGACGTAGGTCTGATTTATTTTACTTATAAGCATAGCCTCTAATTATCAATTTATCAATAAAGGACTCAAGCTTATCTTTCTTTATAGCTGAGCAATACTCAATTATATAAAAATACCACATATTTTTTTATCCAGTTGATGGACATTTGGGTTGTTTTCCAGATTTATCTATGACAAATTGTGCTACTATAAACATGGGTGCACATATATCAGTGTGGCATGAAAAAATCAGGATTAGAACTCCCATTCAACCAGGTATTCCCCTTCTGAGCATTTTTCCAAAAGAACTGGGGACAAGTTTAAAAAATGTGTATGGTTGCCTAGTTGAGGAGCAGTGGATAAAAATGGTTGACACCCTGGGTCAACTTGAGAAATTTCAAACTTCAAATAAGTGACTCAGCAGGAGCCAGGACCTTATTTTGTAAACATTCTCATTCTGTGCTGGAAGAGGGGCTCACTGGGCATGAGAGGGCTGGCTTAAAACCTAAGGGAAGGAAAAGAGGCTTGTTTCTGTCTCTTTTGCTCTTGTTACTTTTTAAAAAAATGTTTTCACAATTTAATAAATAGCTTTCTTGGTGAATGCAGTCATAAGAGTTATTCAGCAGTATTCAAGTTATGGTTTGCCTGGGGCTGGGGAGATAGCTCCATGGCACAAGTGCCTGCCTGGCAAGGTCAAGGTCGTGAGTTTAAACCCCGGCCCCACCAAAAAAAAACAAACAAACAAAAAAAAAAAAAAAACAGAACAGTTATGGTTTGGCTGATTGGTCTATAGTCTTCAGTAAGTGTAAGTTACTGTATGAAACATGTATCTAACTAGTAAGACTTCATTGATACATCTATCGTTTTCAAGATTATTGGTTACCTGAGCATATTTACCCCAAATAACCTTGCCTCCTTGTGTCACAAGGTCCAACTCACTCCCATTCCAAAGTTAGTCCCTTTCTTTGTACACCTGAGGCCACCCACTGGGACTCACAGCTGTCATGCCACAGAATGAATGCATTGAATTACACCATAAACTCTGTGGTTACCACCTGAATTATCACAAGAAAAAGAGAAAGAAGGAAAGTCTAGAGGCTCATGAATGTTCAAAGAAGGCAAAAAAAAAAAAAGATTTGCCTGAAGGCTCAGCTCTACCACAAACAGCACCATGAGGAGAAGATACTAATAAAGAAGATATCAAGATGCATGAAAAGAGAAACAAAACCAAACAAATGATGAAAGACTCCACAAGGAGCAGTACCCGCCTACCTACTGGACAGAGAGGACAGTCTCGTGCAAAAGTACTTTCTAACATGATTAAGCAAAAATGAAAAGAAGAGGCAGGAAAATGGGGAAGTTCCTCGTGTTGCTTTTGCTGTCTTCTGTCACCTTGAATGTTGCCCCCGTGCAGTGCCACCCTACCTTGGAGCCAGCTGATTATGAACTGAAACCTCTACAAACTGAGATAAATAAATCTTTCTTTTTCTTTTGGGCATCAGTAATTCTGGCTCCTCAATGAGAGAAAAGTAACCAAGACAGCAGAGTTGATACTCAATGGTGATGTTTAGATTTGCTCAGCAAGGCAATGAAGGTGTTTTGTTTGCTTTTGTTTTGAGTCTTAAATTTTGTCTCTATAATTCTTCAAGGAAAGATCAATATTTGATGTTTTTACTGTAGTTGTGAAATTGCTCTGTGCTTTACTGATCCTTGAATGTTTAATCAAATGAGATTCATGTTTTTCTAAATTCTACAAAGTTTGAGTTTTTTAAATGCTTGAAATCTTCATTGAAAATTTTGCTTATAAAAAAAAAAAAAGTTTTCTAACAACTACTAGGTTTTGACTTAAGAGAAGGTATAGGACCAATAATCTTCTGAGGTCTATCTAACTTGGTATTTGTCAGTGGGGGTCATCTATGTTTTAAAAAGGCATGACACAGAGAGATGATAAGAGTGATTGCTCCTGTATAATATATTTAACTGCCTGGATGTCAGGAAGTGAAGATGTCATGTTGTCAGCATTGCTTTTGAAGCTATCAGTTAAAATGATTTTTCAGCTGGATGTGGTGGCTCATGCCTGTAATTCTAGCACTTAGAATCCTCCTGGATTGCTGTGAGTTCAAGTTCAGCCTGGACTAGAAGGTGAGTCAATGCCGGCCTGAACTGCATAGTGAAACCCTGTCTCAAAAATATGGGGAAAAAAAAGAATTTTGTATTAGCCTATGACCTTATGATTTCCACTTTGTCTTCATTATACAAAGACTATGTAGAAGTCATTCAGGTAAATTATCCATATGACGTCAAACATCTGGATATTCTGTAAGCCTTTCAATAGCTTCACATTTCCCCTGGTTTTTAGTCCAGACATAAAGTGGTATGTAGGGACACAGTGTAAGAATCTTGCTGCATGGCGGTTATGCATGATGTAACACAGACATGCCATCATACGCTTTTATCCTGCTTGCCTGCAGTGCAAGACCCTGTATTTTTACCTACACGTTACCACTGTTTACACTATCATTACCTAATTGACGCTGAGTTTAAGTATATATCTAAACGATATTTCAAGTAACCAGAAGCGGTCAAATAGATGAGTTAATTCTGTCTGAATGAATATGTTCACTTTTTGAGGCATTCTTTTGTGCTCTAGAGATCCATTTACTCTACCAGGTGCTTATTTTCTAATCCAAGATGTGAGGAAAATGTATCAGAAGACAGTTACCATTGCTTGAAGATCATAAGCCTTTTTGCCCATCTCTCTGCATCCCCTCTGCCTAACTAAAAGTGTACTCTCCTTGGTACCTAAAGAGAAGTATAGTTTAAACAAACGATACAAAATACATGTTATGGGATCCCTTAGAGTTCCCCAAAAGTTGTCCTTTAATTCAAATCCTTGTTTAATTCCTTTTGAGAAGGGTCATTTAGATGTAGTAAGTCACTTCCTCCCAGGGTCGTGCATGGAGTCACATGTACCTGGCACACTGTTGGGAAGCAACACCATTGAGATTGCTGAGGAAAAGTAGATGGGTACCACTGGGGTTTGGACATCAAGGAGGAGTGAACACAGATCTCTTTCCATGTGTTGCCTTAGAAAACACTTCTCCTCTTAGAAGCAGTTTATTTATCTCTCAGAAAAGCAGATGATCAGAGAAACAAAATAATGTAAGAGAATCTTCACTGGTTTTTGACGCTATAGTTACAAATACACACCCTACTTTCTATATACTCCTTAAACTTTCTATATATATATAGATACTGGCCTACTAAAGACATGGTATAAGGGAGCTACATCTATACTTAACTGTCCTATTTTCCTGGGTCATGGAAACACAGAGTAGATGTAAGTTGCTTCTACTCCTACCACTGGTGTGTGCCCTTGAAGGTTCATGCACTGGGTATAAAGAAAGCAAAGCTCCAGTCCAGCTCCTTAGCAGGTTTCAGGACACCTGAAGCCCAATCTGACCCAACAGCACCTACAAATGAATGATGATCTAGGAGAGCTGCATCGCTGCCAGCCAGGAAGAGCAAGATGCAGCTTGGCACAGCAGATTCTCGTCTTCCATTCTCTTCTCATGCTAGGGTTTGAATCACTGTTTAGAGCTCATAAGACACTGTGTGCCTCCCTTTTCCTCTTATAATACTCTTAAGAGTAGACAAGCCAAGGCCTAGCACTTTCATCTTACACATCAGGAAAGTGAACCTCAATGAAATTCAGGACTTGCCTAAAGTTGGGTTGGGTGACTGATCCCCATAACCTCCCTCATTGGGACTCCTTTGTAGGACTCCCCTGTAGAAAATCTTGATGAGGCTTGAATCAGAACTTTTTGAGGACATCCACCAAAGAACTCTGATGAGCGAGTGAGAACTGGCATGTCATAGCCTGGGAGGTTTTGTCACTGTCACAGGATGCTACAATTAGGTCATTTATGAAAGACAGATGTCTAATTGGGTTCATAGTTCTGAGTTTGAAGAACATAGTGCTGGTATCAGTTTGGCCTCTGGTGAGGCTCTCATGTTGCTTCCTGAATAGTGGAACAGTCATAGGCCAAGCAGGCACTTAAGGAAGAGAAGCACATGCTTGAGACAGGAAACTGCGAGGCTCACTGTAGAACAACCAGGTGGTGTGGTGACTAATCCAGTCCCAAGAGGCCTGATTTACTTTCCAAAGACCAAACTCCCTATTTCCCAAATTTCATGCAAGAGCAGTCTCTGAAGGGTCATGATCGGCTTTGGTGTAGCCCTGATAACAGACTCAGGTTTTCCATTTACCCCTGTCTCCCCTCGAAAGACCTAGCCTTGGATTTAGAGACTGCATGTTGCTTTTTTCCAAATTCTAAAATAGAAGTGAAAAGTACCTTCCTAGCAAGTGTAGATCCCTGGTTCTGCAAAAATATAAAAAATAAAATAAAATCTTTGGAGCCAGTGAGTTAGCTCCATGGCACAAGTGCCTGCCTGGCAAATGCCAGATCGTGAGTTTGAACCCCGGTCCTGCCAAAAAAAAAAAAGAAGTGAATAGTTGGCTGTCAGATGATCTGACAGTGCACCCAGACTCACATGACCTCTAGGGCTTTCTTCTCCCCTTTTGTGGGCCATTGCCATTTGAAGTGACAAACAGGGACAGATGTCTAAATAGAATAAAGCTATGCCATCTACCTCAGAGATTTGTCAAGCCAATGTATATGTTTGATGATGTATGTGCAAATTCTTTCAAAACTCCAGAACACTGTATGAAAAGTATGGTGCTGGTAATGATGAAAAACTTTCCACATAGATATAGCCTGAATCTCCTATGTTGGCACAACTGTACTATCAAATCATGCTTCTCAGTGACCAAAACAATTCTCTGATTTCCTTGTTTCTAAATTTACTTCATTTTGTAGCATTTTTCTCCTACAAACATTTTACTTTTTAATCTTAAGACTTCCTGGTTTTTGAAATTTGCTGTATATGACTACCGTTTTTGTGTTTTATAGGGGAGTACATATTAGGCAACATGTTCCTTTTATTTAACCTTTTCTACCACTATTGAGCAACTATACACAAATTTCTCCAATATTTCTCAGTCTTCACAGTGACACAAGTTCTATGGAGCAAGATCTTTCTATTTTAAAATAAGTTTTTATCTTACTCAACTCACATGGGTGCTGTTTGACTGACTGGCTAGACACTGAAAGGCTTGATACTTAAAACTCCATGAAGTATCAAAAGCTAGGAAGTTTCAACACACTTTCCATGTCAGAAAAAACTTTAACTTGAAATACATAATATGCTAGCTATTGAAATGTTACCAGGTTGGTCCTGAAGTCTTCTCCAGGAATCCCAGAGTGTTTCATGTTGCAGATGCAAAGTGGAACCCAGGCATATGGAGGCTCAGCTCAAGTCATGCTCTCTGAGGCAGAGGCCTGGAGCCTTGCTTGAAACTTCCCTAAGCTGTCACCCGCCCACAGTGACTTCAGTACCTTTCACTGCAGGGAACAACCAACCCTGATGAATACTGAAGGCCTCTGTTCTTGAGCCAGATCTAACCCTGCTGTCTCTTTGGTGCATGAGGACTTCAGCATCCTGCCTTCTGATCCTGGCTTAGATCACTGTCACGTTCGCATTTGAAAGTCGCAGAGACTAGTATGGTGTGTCCAGACCTGACTTTCCAAAATATATATGAAAAAACAGGACACATACTTTTTGCTTTTTAGAATCTTTCATAATTCAGGTGGATTTGCCTTTCACCCTTTTATCCTCCCACTACTAGTAAAAGAAAATTGATTAATTTTGGTGGCAATAAAATTGGTTATCTGGAAAATCTCTTTCAATGTGTTCCTTATGAAAACGTTTATTTGCAAAGTTGGCTACTCATAGTCACTTGATTTATCGACTGGTTTAAAACCTTGCTGTCAGTAGAAGTCACTGCTTTCACAAGAGGGAGGTGGACACCAGAAGCTGAGTAAGAGGAGGTGCAAAGCCAGATGCTCCCCATTCACGGCTCCTAATATTGAGCATTTGCGAGTCTCTTAAGTCCATTAGCACTGGGCTCGGAGCAGTCGTTGAGCATTTCTTATTTGAGGACTTGGATAAATTCCACTTAAGGTGACTGAAGAGATACTGTCTTTGTTCTCTTTGTAGCCACCCCGGTTCCCGTGGCCACCTGGACCCTCCCTGGATAGTAGTGACTCTGTGAAGTGTTCCCTTTGGCTGAAAACCAGATCTCAGGTTTCATTATGTTAGTTATTGAGAAAAAAACTCATTGTCTCTGACAAGCACTGGGCTTATTGAGCTTATATTTATAGAATGCATTTACATTGTAGAGATAAGAAAAAATCTTTGCTGTCAAGTTCATTGAATGCAGCCAGTTTGGAAGCCATGAAGAAAGAAGTGAATGGCAGAGATGAGCACTGTGACTGATACTGTCCAATGTGACCAAGGGTATTCTGACACAGAGATCTCCATCTCGCTCTGGCCACGAGGACACTGGGCCTAGACAAAGTGCCACCATTGCAAACAGGATACCTGGCCCAGTACAGGCCTCAGACAAAGGGTCATTTAATGGCAGAAGCTAAACTTGCAACTCTCTTGAGGCACACAAGGGCACTAACCAGCAGTGTGAGTAAAGGTCAGATGTTTTAAAGGCGAGGTTTCTTGAGAAATGGTTTAAATTGTAAGGAATGAGGGTTTTTTTCTTTTTTCTTTATTTTTATTGCTTTCCTCATTAACTTTATTGAAAATTAATAATTATATAGCATATTAAAATTATAGTCAAATATTGAAATGTTAAAGATTAAGGTGTAGACAGAGTGAATTTTAGAGAAATATTTCTGAAATGAATACATAGCATGCGATTAATAATATATTGCACATTATAAATAAATTATTTCTAAACCTAAATGAATATAATCATAAAAATTGTGTAAAATAAAAATGAAGAAGAAAGCATTTAGAGATCAGTCATATAATAGTTCACTCTGGGGCACCTCCACGCCGCACTGGAGTGACTTCCTGCTCCACGCAGCCCGATAGACCGACCTCTTCATCCTCTGACCCATCCATCCCAGGTACATCAAAGAGAGGTAATCAGACAGAACCTAAATGAACTAAATTAAATACAGGCTCCCAATTTAAATCTGTTTGGCTGCACAGATATAAAGATTGCTCTTATTGTGTAAAATACAGATTCATTAGTTACAAAAGCTTGTTAACTGCTAAATATCACTACCCACTATTAGTGTTCCTAACTGTAGTTCTGTAAATACCAAACTATAACTGCCTTAATCATATAATCTCTTTTGAGTAAGAATTACACTAAAGGTATAACTGCACCAAGCTGTACACCAATGGTCAGAGGATAGTGCTATAAACAACAACAAAGAGAAAGAGCAAAATTCAATCTCAGGCTCCAAGTCCACCAGAAGAAATACAGGAGACAATAATATAGAACAAAATAGGAATCACACAGCCGAAATCTCCGAATTAATAGCATCTGAAGTAAAGAAACAACTGCAGAAAGATATAGAGGAAATCAAATCAGAAACAATCTCTGAAGCAAAAAAAAAGAAAAAAAGAAATCTCTGAATTAATAGGTTCTAAAGTAAAGAAACAACTACAGAATGGTAGAGAGGAAATCAGATTAGAAATAATCTCTGAAGTAAAAAAAGAAATCTCTGAATTAACAGCATCTGAAATAAGGAGATAGCTGCAAAAGGGTAGAGAGGAAATGAGACCAGAAATCATTTCTGAAGCACAAAAAAAGGATAACCATAATGAAAGAATTGATAACTGATTCCAAAGAAGACACTGATAAAAAATTAGAGGAGCTGGGCATGGTGGCGCACCCCTATAATCCCAGCACTTGGGAGGCTGAAGCAGGGGGATTGGTGTGAGTTTGAGACCAGCCTGGGCTACAAAAGTGAGCTTAAGGCCAGCCTGAACTGCATAGTGAGACCCTGTCTCAAAAAGAAAAAAAAAATTAAAGAAGATTAGAAAAACAATGGACTCCTTGAATGAGCAATATAGGAAAGAAATAGATTGCATGAAGCAGACTCAAAGAGATACACAGGAACTAAAAACCTCAATGACGAGCTGTCAAAGCTGTCTCAATGAAAGTTAAGGTAGACTTTTAGATCTTAAAGACACTGTAGCACTAGAGAAAAAGTAAGAAAGGATCTCTTTAAAACAACCAGGATGCAGGAACAAATAATTCAACATCTACGAGATGATACAAAGATGAACAATGTGAGATTAATAGGCATCAATGAGAAAGAGTCAATACAAATGATATAAAAAGAATATGGACAGAATAGCAGAAAACTTCCTAAGTATGTGGAAACAATCTGACATTCAGTTAACTGAAGCATATAGAACTCCAAATAACATCATCCCAATTAAAACCACACTGAGTTTTAATAAATGCATTCAGCAATGTAAACACTATCGTGTGATGAAACAATTTCATCACCTCAAGAATTTCCCTAATGTTCTTTCATACTAAACTCCTCCTCCACTGCCATTCTATGGCAACCACTTAACTGCTCCTAACCCTCATGGTCTGAAAACAGAAAGCTGTGGTTTTCTTACTCATTAAATGAGAGTGTTAACAGTGTAGCTCGGCATGGTACACACACCTGTAGTCCTGACCCTAAAGAAGGCTAAGACAGAAGTGCCACAAGTTGAAGGCTGGCCTGAACTATGTTATAAGACCCTGTCTGCATAAACAAAGAAAAAGAGAGAGAGAGAGAGACTATTAATAATATCATCTATGTTACTGGGCTGTTGAAAGGATTAAGTAACGTAACATAAAAACTTGGTACAATGCCCAGTACAAAATAAACAGTAAATAAACATTAGTGGTTACTATTACTGTTATTGCTATTATTATTAAAATGCTGACAATTGAGCTGTAACCCAGAAAAGACAACAGAAGAGAAAGCAAAAGTTAGAGTGTGGAAAACATAAGCCTCCATGTCATATAGAAGCATTGGCACCGGTGCCCTGTTAATGACAATGATGAGGGACTGTGGATTTTTCTAGGCAATCATTGTTGCTCTGCTGGACAGTGACAGTATTTAAATACTCCTTTTCCTTCTGGAATGGAGAACACAAATATGATTTCTCTTACGGAAGGGGTCTTGAAATATTTTAAATGAGTGCCCTTACTTGCTCTCAGTTCTGTTCCCTACCAGTTTCCCTACTGAAGAAGCCCAAGTAGATAAAGATAGGACACAATGATAGGCACTGCTAGTCAGTGGATTGTGGCTCAGTATAAATTACATCATCTAGGAGATACCCAAAATGAAGAGGGAAGTAATCAGTCCTCTATCTCTTAAAATATCTAGATTCTAGTAAAATCCAGTAAATCGTTCAAGAGATATATTATAGAAATAACTCAAATATTATATAAATAGCATTCAAGTAATGCAAGTTTTGGACCAAGCAATTCTTAAGCTTCTTCTAACCTGAGAAGCATGATTGTACATACGTTTGTTCCCTTTGTCATATTTCTGTGGGGTGCTTAATGTTTTATGTCAGCTTTACTGTACCATGTAGTTCCCAGATATCAATATTTCTGTGAGTGTTTTTCATAAAATAACATTTGAATCAGCAGAGCAGATTGCTTTCTTTTGCAGGTGGGCCTCATCCAATCAGCTGAAGACCAGCACAGAAGGAAAAGACTAATTCATTCAGACAGAAGAATTCTGCCTCATGGTCTTCAGATTGGGGCCTCTGCCTTTTTCTAGCTTCAGACTTAAACCTGAACTGGTACCTTGGCTCTTCCCCAGTCTTGATCCCTCTAGCCTTTAAATCAGTACTACAGTATCAGCTTGGTGTCTCCCAGGCCTCTAAAACATCAGCTGTCCTGGTTATCCAGTTTCTTGACTCACGCTGAAGATTTGAAAATTACTATCCTTCACCATTGTAAGAACTGATTCCCTACAATAAATTACTTCCACTCCATATGCTACATTACTCTCAAGAACCCAGATGTACTCTAAAATATTTCATCTGTAATTTCAGAGTCATAAGAATCCTGAATCCATAAAGATGATTCTTTGCCTTGTTTTTAGAAATACATTTATCTTCCTGAAATTACTTAATCAAATTCATCTCGGTGTTTTGCTAATCCACTCTGATACGAGAAGATATATTAAAACTTCTTGAAAAACTTGAAAAGAGTTGCATTATGTCCCGGGCTATAAAATTCTAATTAGAATCCTAGAATAGCCAAATTTTTATTTTATTACAGAAGAAATTTGTCTAAATTACATAATGCTATTGTGATGGGATTTTTTTTAAAACAGCTAAGCATTTTATATATAGCGGCCTTTTGCATTTGTTTTATTTTGGTTTTCGTTTGCTATTGTTAAGACTATTAACTGGGAGCCGGAAGTAACGCCCCTGCCAGGCTGCATCACAGTGGGTAACCGACTTCCTGGCAATCACTTCCTCTTCCGGCCACCTTCCAGGGAGACTCCCAGTCCAGCGACCCACAGGGCCCCCTGCGGGAAGGATGTTCGTAGGGTTAAGTAGATGGTTTGGCCTGCAGACTGCAGGGACTCATGGCGAGATGTTGGCAGGGGACCGTGCACCCCAGCAGGACCCCAGGACAGCGGCACAGGCCCGGACCGGGCAGCAGCCGGAGGACCCCGGGCTCCTCCCCCAGGCCGCAGGTCTCAGCGACTATCTGTTTAACTTCGCCAGTGCTGCCACCAAAAAGATAACGGAGTCCGTCGCTGAAACAGCACAGACGATAAAGAAGTCCGTAGAAGAAGGAAATATAGACGACCTCATTGATAAGAC
The DNA here is from genome assembly GCA_004027915.1 of Capromys pilorides. Classification (NCBI taxonomy): domain Eukaryota; kingdom Metazoa; phylum Chordata; class Mammalia; order Rodentia; family Capromyidae; genus Capromys; species Capromys pilorides. Next base: position 5,192 of record PVKN010019968.1, on the reverse strand, counting down.
AATTATAGGGGACTTTCAGAAGGAGCAGAAAAAGTTTGTGGAGGAACAACACACAAAAAAGTGCGACGCAGCCGTGCCGCCCTGGGTGGACAGCGCCGACGAGGACGCCATCCGGCAGCAGGTCCTGGCCCTGGCGGCGGACAGGAGGAACTTCCTGCGGGACCCCCCGGCGGGCGCGCAGTTCCACTTCGACCTGGAGCAGATGCACGCCGTGGCCTCGGTCATGCTGCGGGAGGACAGGCGGCTGAGCCAGACGCGCTTCGCCCTGGTGCCCAAGCTCGTGAAGGAGGAGGTGTTCTGGAGGAACTACTTCTACCGCGTGGCCCTCATCAAGCAGGCGGCCCAGCTCACCGCCCTGGCCGCGCAGCAGCAGCAGCAGCAGCGGCAGCAGCAGCAGCAGCGGCAGGCCTCGGGCGGTGCGGGCGCCCGCTCGCCACCGCCGGCAGAGGTCGTGCGGCCCCAACCGCCGTCCAGCATGGTCGCCTCTCAGCTTCTGACTCGGGAGGATGAGGAGGACATGGCCACGAGCCCAGGCCTCTCCGAGTTCGTCAGTGAGGCCTTCGGTGCCTGTACCTTAAATCAGGAGGACTTACGGAGAGACAGGGAGCAGCTTGTGCTGGACAAAAAGGAAGAAGGGGCAGCTGTCCTGGAAGGGGATTCTGCGGACTGGGAGAAGGAGCTGCAGCAGGAGCTTCAGCGCTACGACGAGCTGGTCGCAGAGGCAGAGAAGCAGGATGAAAACTGGGATAAGGAAATAGAGAAAATGCTGCAGGAAGTAAACAAGCAGTGTCCTGCACAGAGCGGATAACCGCTGCAGTGCTGCACACTCAAAAAATAAATAAATAAAAATAAATAATTAATTAATTAACTGGGATTCTGCGTGATAACAATAGCGCTCTCAGGCTAGAAGACAGTAGAGGTGTGAATGTTTGCTACTCATGAGATGTCTGTGTGTATGTGTGTGCGTGTGTGTGTACACAGGGTTTCTGCTTTTTAATTAACTGTATCCCCTATTGCAAATAACAATCACAGTGAACTTAACCTCTAGCAAGTTGCTTTTCTTTCCTAATTTATTGCGGTTTGGGAATCAGATACCAAAACTCAGCATAAAGGCCCTGGGTTCAGTTCCTATAGGACAGAGAGAGAGAGAGAGAGAGAGAGAGAGAGAGAGAGAGAGAGAGAGAAAGAGAGAGAGAGAGGAGAGAAGACAGGAGCCAGGACATTGTATAACCTCCACGCCAGATCTCTTGGCCATCTTTTTTATAGTCATCTCAGTGAGTATTAAGAATGCCAAATTCAAAGAATTTAGGAAGGAAGCAGAGGAAAGAATCTCTCCCAGCAGTATTCCCATTTGGAAAGAAGAGGAGAAAATGTGAGGGTGTGGGCGGAGGATAAAAATCTCCCAAGAGGCAGGAAAGAGGAGGCCTGTTTTTTTCTTTGAGCTTGTTTGTCCCAGTTTCTCGGTGTACCTGTCTCTTGGGTATGGGTAAAAGGTGTGTTCCCGGATCTTATACGGTGGCAGTACTCCAGGAGTAGCTTGAGGAGGAAGCACTGAGGTCGCTGACGTCAATGGCAGAAACCATTACATAACAAGTGGGCTTCGTCCAACCGCTGGACATTCCTCATCACACTTGTCCTCACAGACTACTAGGAAGTGTGTTCCTAAGCTCCGACCTGGGTACCCAGGCCCTTTTCATTGAGTCCCTTCTAATTTCTAACATCCCCACCAACTGTTTAGGCGCTCCATGGACATACAGAAGCTGACTCAGCTATCTGGGTGGGCCTGAGGTTTCTAGCAAGCTTCTTGGTGATACTTCTGTGAGTTAAATGAATGAGGAGTCTTAAGAGGAAAGAGAATAGTTACCAAATCAGTGTTAAACTTCAAAATGAACGTAGAGAAGATCCAGAGGGTCCCTAAGACCCATCCCTGCTGAGCGATGACACTGTGGAGACCCAGGGTCAGGGCCTCTGGGTTTCCCACCAGTGAGTTTCCAGGACACCATGTGGCTTCTCCTGAGAGCAGCATCTGGAAATCACTGAAAGAGAAAGTGGAATAGGTATATGAGGAAGCATCGGCAGACAGGAAAATGGCTTATTCCTCTTACAAATGTCCAGTCATGAAAAGGACGACTAACTTAGAAGATGTCTCTAAAATCTGGAATTTAGATGGAATGGTAGGAATCACAACTAAAATGTTAAGAAGCAGTCATTTGCTCTGCATAGAATATCTTACTTTTGCTTCCCCTAAAAGCACAGCCTGGGGCAAGGATTTATGTGCAGATAATTTAGCTGGGAGGTAGGGGAGGCGGGATTCCAAATATGTAGTTCTGAAACATTCACCTTAATCCCTGAGACTGAATGTGATGAGATGTCATGATTGAGATTATTCTAGCAAAAGGAAAGCAAAAATCAGCTGACTGAGTTCATCAAAAAGGGAGATAACAACAACCCTTTCTATACAAGTAGTAACATTTCCGCAGTTGGTTGCAGAAGAGGGAAAACGGAGATTTGAAACACAGGAGTTGACATGCTTTCCCAAGCTTGGGAAATGGAGCAAGAAATGAGCTTGAGTGTGGCCTCTAGCAGTGAGAATAGCTCCGGGTGACATTAAGGTTTCAGGGACCTTAGGGCTACCACTGTAAGGAAATGGGTGAAGCAGACTCTTTCCAGAAGTTTCTGTACAAGCACCCAGCCTGGCTGGCAACTGCATTTCCTTTGGCCTGGTGAGGCCCTAAGCAGAGAACTTGGGCCATGTCACCAAGACCTCTGAACCATGAAATAGGTTTCATATTTATTGCAGGTAATGAAGATGCGGTGATCGGATCATAGCGAGGTGTCACACAGCAGTAAAACACTAGCGCAGGAGGTGACCGCAGGAAGTGGGTAGATGAGAGAAGGAAGGGAAAGCGGGCAGAGAAGAGCCACCACAGCAGCACCTGGTGGGAGGTTGTGGCGGGCAGCAAGGAGGACTCAAAAGATGCAGAACTCCATCCAGAGTCACCCACCAAGCACCACAGGTGGCAGCACCTTCCTGCTGATGCCATCTGCCCCTCACCCCAGTTAGAGGATCCAAAGCGCCTGGCATTTCTGGTCTGTGCTGGCAATGCAGTGCAAGAGCCTCCGAGAAGTTCCCACAGTGAAGAGTGGAAAGGCGCAAGCTCCTCAAGGCGGGTGGGGGAGCACTTGCCGTTGGGCCCCCTGGCTTCCCCTTCTGCCACCACCTGGAGAAAAGGATCTACTTTCAAAAAGGGGAAGGGATCAAGAGGTGGATGGATGGGGGAGGGCAGGGGGGGACAAAAGAAGGACAGATGCAACCAGGGGGGAAGAGAGCCAAGGAGAAATGGGTTTATTGTGCACATGTGCCAATGTCCTATGGTCAGTGGAATTAGGTACTACAAACACTAACAAACAGAAACATTTTTTAGAAAGAGGTCTGAGCTTATACAGAAAATATTAAAAACCTGCAGTTGAACATAGAAGTAGGCCAAGTTGATATGATATGGGACCAGTGTTTTTAAGAAACAAAGTAATGGATAAATAAGTCCTGGAGTGTCAGATCTGAGGCAGGGAGGGGGAGAAGCAGCTCAAAGGAAATCAGGTGCTCAGCAACAGGGTCAGAGTGACAGCCAGGTCTCACTGGCTCCTAATGCTGCTGCTGAGTTGGGTGAAGCAGTGTTAAACCTCAAACTCAAACCCCTAAGTTGTTCCTTGAATTCTTGTCACCCGAAGGGCCTGGTCTTACTTTGTACCAAACTGGACCATGAGACCTCTTCTAATCTCCAACTTCACTTCACACCTAGGCACATCAGGCTTTGTACTGACAGGTATATGTTTTAGAGGTATAACATATCAACAAAACAAAATCATGACATGTAGTTTAGTGTGGCCTGCAAAGATATGGGGGTTAATAGGAAAAATCAAATTTGAGTTGACTCAATTGCTATTTTCTGGTTTGTTATCTATTTCCAATTGATCTACAGTCATTGTGGAGGGCCGGCCAAATAGCTCAGTGGATTAAAGTGCCTACAGGCAGGTGTAGGGGCCAGGGGTTTGATCTCTGAGCCTGCCATGCCGGCCCCACTCCTGGGGTGTGCTGAGAGGGCAATTGAGACTGGGTGTGGTGATGCACGCCTGTAATCTCAGCTCTTGGGAGGCTGTAAACAGGCAAATCACTATGAGTCTAATCTAGTAGTGAGACCCTGAACATCCTATAGACCCTTCCCTAAAATTAAAAAAAAAAAAAAATACAGTCATTGCGAATTGACAACTGGTGGTCAGTTTGTAACACCCAGCTAAACTAAGTGAATATGGTACTGAGTATGGAGGGCCTACCTGAGGAGTGTTGCCAACAGCATAAAAAAGAAGAACTGGGGAGGAAGAAGGGGGGTGATACGTTCTCCTGGAGAAACTTGTCATAGCTTTCCTGATACGAGCTTGGCTGTTACCATTGGAGGAGCTCAGGACTTTGATGTCACTGAGAATGACTATGGTTCACTCTGGTGAGCTCTGGTCCTTGCTTTGAGCATTATTTCCTAGCTCCAGAGAGAAAGATGGTGAACCCTGGAGCTCTTCCAAAGAAATAGAACAAAGCCTTCCTTCCTCGTTCCCCTTGCACCCCATCCAGGTGACAGGCTATTTATTGTTTGGTGCTACTCACACCCCGGCTGGGGTTCTGTCTTCAGTAAACCCTTTCAACCATGCTCAGAGCTATGCTGATCCCATTTAGTTGGGCATTTTTCATTCAGGTTGACACAATCAGTTAACTATCCCAAGTGAAGTGGGATCAGGGAGAAATGGACAAAAACAGCTTCATTTCCAGCTTCCTGCTGACAAGGTCTTGCTCCTGCTTCTGGACCATCCACCATATTTGTGAAGAGATATATCTGCTTCTTCCATTATGAACATGTAGACATAGCCTGAGGAGCAGAATTTACATAGCAACAGATAAAGCTTGATGACATCATTGGTAGACTTTCTGTACCTGCAGAGAGCTTGGTAAGAAGATTTTCTAAGCCGGGTGTGGTGGTGCATGCCTGTAATCCCAGCACCTGGGAGGCTGAGGCAGGAGGATTGGTGCAAGCTTGAGACCAGCCTGGGCTACAAAAGTGAGCTCAAGGCCAGCCTGAATTGTATAGCAAGACTCTGTCTCAAAAAGACAAGAAGAAGAAGAAGAAGAAGAAGAAGAAGAAGAA
>PVKN010019966.1:0-10894 GCA_004027915.1 Capromys pilorides | reverse complement strand
GTCTCTAACGTTCCAGGCTCCCACCCCCCTGCTCGGGGAAAATCGAGGTCTCCAGGTAGGAAAACAGCCCGGACCCTGGGTTTCCCCGCTGGACACGCGAGATGCTCCGGCGGCGGCCAAGGACTGCGCGGAGAATGGCGAGCCGGGCGGTCGGGGGAGGGGACGAGGGCGCCCGCGCTAATCCCGCTGGTGGCAAAGGGATGGACGCCTGGGGACGGGTGGGCTACCGAGCCGCGGCCCCCTCAGGTTCACACCTCAAACCTGCTCTTGGTCACTCCGTTCACGTCCCTCCTCATGAGGCCGGCGGGTGCGGCCCGGGCAGGGCGCTGCGGCGTGCCGAGTGCGGAGTGCAAAGCGGAGCGGCCCTGGGCAGGCCCGCGAGTTCCGGGACCCGGAGGCGGCGGCTGCGGCGGAGCAGAAACGAGGATGGGACAGTCGCGCGGGGAGGAGCGACCTCTAGGCTCTAACAGGGCTTCCTCCACTGCCTCCCTCGGCGCTCGCGGCCGGGATGATCGCTTGTCGCTAGCTGGGATCCCTGCTCAGCTTCAACTTCAACCCAAAACAAAAACACTCCCCACCTGCCAGCAACGCCGCTCGTGATTGGACAGAGCGCCCCCCCCCCTCCGCCCAGCGCGCGGGGGGCGGGGAGCGCGCGGCGCTGGGGCCGCCCCTCCCCCAAGCGCAGCCCTGACGGCGTCCGCGAGCGGCGGGAGCGAGAAGACGGCCGTGGCCCGAGCCCTCCCGCCCGAGGCCGCCGCCCCCCCGGGACAAGGCGCGCTGGGAAGCGCCGAGCCTGTAGCTGTGGGGCGGGGCGAGCTTGCGTGCTCGCGGACGCCCGCGAGAGCCGGGCAGGCGCGCCGCCTCAGCCTCCCCTCCTCGCGGCCCACGCGGAGCCGCCCCCGCCCAGCTCCGGCCCTCGGGCCCGTCATTCCTCCCTTGCACGCCGGCTGGGTCTTGCACCCTCGGACAACCCAACCCCTTCCCCTGTCACTCACAGTCGCCTTAAATCCGAAGTGCAGCAGGCGATCCCTGCTCGGAGCCATTTTCCTCCTTTTTCTGGACGTCTCGGGATGGGGGCAGCGCTGCCACTGATGTGGCCGCCGCACCAGTGGGTTGCACTAAGGGGCACTACGGAGAGACCTGGGGGGCCGCCGCGGGGCGAGCGTCTCTCTGTGCATGGCCTACAGCGCTGAGGGTGGTCTGAGCGCCCGGCTCTGCTTCGAGGGGAGCAGGCGGGCCGCACCTCGGGCGCTGGGTCAGGGGTTCCGCGCTGGAGCTGGCCACCCTCCCTCCGGCGGGGGAGGGGTGCGCGTCGGCGGGAGGGGGTGGGCTGGGCAACGAGGCCCTTGGCTGCCCCGCCCTCGGTGCCGCCGGCGACCAATGGGCGGCAGCGCCTGTTTGCTGTCCAATCAGCATATTGATTGATGAGAGCCTGAGCCTGACGCTATTTTGGCGGGAGAAACAAGCGTGTGAGAACCGTAGGTGTGGGCATTAGCCCGGGGAAATTCGAACTTTGATTGTGTAACCCCATCAGTCATTTTTTGGCTGGGCGTGGTGGCACTCGCTTGTAATTCCAAAAGCTGGGAGGCTGGGGCAGGAGGGTCGTTGCGAGTTCGTGGCCAGCCGGAGCTCCATAATGACCTCAAGGCCAGCCGGCGCTACAGGACATTGTGTAAACAATAGTGTTTCTTTTTTTTTTTTTTTTTTTAAACAAATCTAGCCCCCAAGATACGGAGTTTATGAACGATTTATACGAATTAAGGATCAAGAGTAGAATGGAGGGCCAGCGAGGTAGCACAGCAGTCTAAGCATCTGTTTAGGCAAACTTACATGCTGGTTTCGATCCCCCAACACCACAAGCCACGCCGGCCTCACTCCCGGGCACGCAGAGTGCAGCTTGGTGGCACACGCCTGTAATCCCTGCGCTGGGGGCTGAAAGCAGGAGCATCAGTACGAGTCTGAGCTACTTAGTGAGACCTTGTGCCAAATACACTTTTAAAAAAAATGGATCAGAGACAATCTATAATATCCCAGCCATGAAATATTAGAAATTGTATCAGACATTCCAAAAATCCAGACAAACAATAGTGCTACCGTGTGCTGCCAATGCAGTGTTTTTTTCTTTACATCTCTTTTGAGACTGGCTTGTTAATAATCCAAATTATGAATAAGCGTTTAAGACTAACAAGTGCTGCAGACCTTTAAGAACTGGCATTCTTTAGATGGCTGGGGCTAAAACCCATTGTTATCACTTCTCAGAATTTTTATTTTTGCAGAGCCGGGGTTCAAACTCACGACCTGGCACAGACAGGTGCTGTGCCACGGAGCTGTCTTCCCATTACAGTGCCTGCTAAACACAGGGGCCAGGGATTCAATCCCTGGCACCACATGCAGCACCAGGCCCGTCTCCAGGCACGGTGATGCATGCCTGTAATTCCAGCGCTGTGGAGGCTGTAAACAGGAGGATCACTACAAGTGGGAGCTGCGTACTGACACCCTGTACCAAATACATTCAAACGATTTTTTTTTTTTCTCCTTTTTTTTGGCTAGCTCAGGCTGCCTTAAGGGTAGGTCTCATGCTCCATGTGGAGGGGATTAAACCTCAGTCCCCAGCACCTGAGTGACTTTGCCAAATTGTGCCTTAACCAAATTACCTGGCAAGCCTCCCACGAATACATTTTTTTTTTTTTTTATTTTTAGGGAAGGGTCTACAGGGTGTTTAGGGTCTCAATAGTAGATCAGACTCATACTGATCCACCTGTTCACAGCCTCCCAAGAGTTGGGATTACTGGTGTGCATCACCTGGCCCAGTCTCAACTGCTGCCTCAGGGGGCCCTGGGGGCAGGGCCAGCACAGCAGGCCAGGGGATCGAACCCAGCCCGTGCCTGCTTGCAGGCGCTTTAATTCACTGAACTATTTGGCTGGCCCCAAAATAACTATATTTGTGACTTTTTTTTTTAACATATTATGGCCAGCTCAGCCTGCCCTGGTGCAGCATGTGGTGCCGGGATTGAACCTCAGTCCCTGTGGTTGACCTAAGCTTTCTTAAGCAGGTGCTTTAGACCACTGAGCCATCTCGCCAGCCCCATATTTGTGATTCTTAAGATACATTCATCTTGGAAAACGGTACATATTCAGATTGGCCTTTGACTCACTTCTGGTCTGTCTTCCTTACTCAATGCTGAAAGCATTTATATCCTAGAGAGGACTTCCCAAGCAAAGAACTAGCTTTAGAAAATGCATTCTAAGGCCCACAAATTCAGGTCTATACATGGCCCTCTCTTCTGGTCCCAGATACCTTTAGTGTTTATATTTCACTTCACCCAAAGGAAAAAAACCAAGCTATTAGTCTAGTCACATCTCTCTCAACAAGAACCAATAAACTGGCAAAACTTCAAAAAGCAGAAAAGGTGGTATACAAACTTAAGTCAAACAAAGAAAAAAAAACCCTGTTGCATAGGTCTTGTTTATCAATTTTACTTTCCAGTGGGTGCTTTTTATAATGGTACTTATGAAAGATCTTACTTTTTACCAACTTATTAAGTGGTTTGTCAAAATTTTATTACACATAGTCATGTTCCTTTTTATCAAAGAAATTTATTCATATGTAAATAAACAGTTTTTGTAATGTTTCAGGGAAAAAAATCCCACAGGTTTTGTACACGTTCAAAAAAATGAAAAATCCCAAAATATTTACAGAACGGCCATACACACAGAAAATCAAATTTGAGACTTTTAGAAAAGACCCTCTCCACTGCTCCTGATGTACATTTTGAAACTCAAAATTTAAAATTAAGATCCTGTAGCTGAGCATGTTTCCCAACATCACTTCTGAGACTTTTAAGTATTCCCTGCCCTCAAAATACTAACACCAGGATAGAAGTAAACGGGCAGGAAGCAGGGCTGGAAATGAAGAAAGTGAGACTGCCCAGGGATTGTGAGTAATGTTTCCCATACTGACATCTGCTTTAAGTGACTCACTGTGGGTACTGTATGACTCATGGGCACCCTGGAAGAGTTTCTTGTGAAAATTTATATTGCTGTACTAAATTTTCAGATATCCAGATCTGAGGAAGGAAAATCCTTTTGGAGAGTCACCAACCTCAAGCCTGGTTTTGGCAATTGTTTCCTACTTCAGTTTCCCCCACCACACAATACTTGTTTTAAGACACACTGAATTTGAACCTGAAACCTTCATGTACATCAGAGCAGATTTTGACCAAGAACCCCTAACACAAAGCTAAAAGACAAAGAGGAATCAGGTCAAACTAAAAATACATAAGACACCAGCAGCAGAAGATAGGTAGAAGTTGACCTCACATCTTTGCCGTCTTTTGAAACAGGACAATGAGTACAATTAGACAGGAGGGAGGTGTCCCAGGCTTGGTTATTCTGCCTCTTCTCCTCCACCCTGTGAAGAAATGCAGTGCTCCCTGGTTCTCAGGCAGGGTGAAGCAGTTTAGCTCCGGCTCCCTGTTAAGCAAGTTCAGATGCTGGGTCAGAGTGTGGGGTGTGCCCATCGACAATTCAGGGGCTTATCCTTCATCCAGATCCTAACTCGGGATTCTTTGATCTGGGATGAAGACAGAAAAAGAGAAAAAGCTTCCCAGTTTACTCATTTTGGTATTTGTTGGCTCTGCTTGGGGGAGCTGAGCCTGACACTATGCAGTACGTCCCCCACTTGATTTCCCCACCCAAAACAAACTTTAAAACTACATAACTTTAAAACTTCCTTGCAGAAACCAATGGGATAGGACTCAAAACTAGTTGACAAACTTGTGAGAAATCCAACCTGTTTGTATGTCTGAGAGGCTGCTACTGTATCAGCACCACAAGATAAAGCACTCTGGTGTCACCTTGCCCATGTCCTCCTCAATGTCACCCAAGACATTTGACTCTGATATGGTAACTGATAACTTTTCTTGCTCCACTTTGCAATGTTTCTCTTCCTACTCATTACTGAGAGACACAGAAGTGGTGGGGTTGTTGAGAGCTGATGACCAGAAAAGGGAGAACACTAGAGGATATGAAACAGGAAAGAAAGCCAAAGCGGATATTCCAACCCAATACTAACTCCAACCTGCAGAAAAGAGCTGAATATAGAAATCTTCCATATCTGATGAAGTCACTCCACTTATGACACACACACACATCAATCACCTGGTGGTGGTTTTTTGTTTTGTTTTGTAATCCAGAAGAGTTGTGCTGGGGACTCTGCCCCGCTCCACTGATAAGATCCTGAATGGAATCATCAGGAATGGCACAGTGCAGGTGTCAAAATCTAAGTAAGGCCGCAGAATTTTGAGAGGACCCTCCAAATACTGAGAACTTCTGTTGCACTTAAAACAGTCTCCTGGATTTCTGTATTTGTGAGAAAGGCTTCTCATTGTTGTCTTGTAGAATCCAGACTCAGACCTGTTTCTCCAAAAAGGTCCAATTGTATTGCTACATAGTAGCAAGGGTTTATCTTCATGCTCACCTAGCATTCCAGGCCCCCATTACTTCAAGTGAGCTTGAAATTGTTTTAAGTGAACTATGGCTGCAATTTTTTTTTTTTTAAACTACTTTATCCCAGGGAGCATACAGTGGAGTGATGAAAGTCTGAACTCCTCCTCTTTTTGATGAAGAGAGCAAAGAGCTCAGCTCTTAGGAATGGCATCAGTTCTCCGGCAAACTAAAAGCTGGGATGTGGACTTTTGGCACATTGTGGAAATAGGAGAACTGTGAATTCTGTAATGGTTTTCATGCCACTGGATCAGGAAGGCTGTCCTCTATTACATCTTACTGCATCTGAAAACATGTTTATATCCCAAATAGCCACCCTAGCTTTTTTAAAAGGAAAAAAAGTATAAATCAGTACCTCCACAGGGAAGAAACTCCTAGTATTCCTATACATGAAACCTATGAAAAACTTCCTAAAATAATCAGTTTGGTTTTTCTATTTGACTCCAAGGGTGGGCTCTAGCATGCTTAGGCTTGATGCTACATCAGCACAAGCTACAAGCTCCCTACCACCCAATAAGCCTTGCTTTTCCGCCATCATTTTGAACCCTAAATGTCATAAATTTAGAAAGGAACGTATAAAAACAAACATAAGGGTTAAAATAGTACAAATAAATAGCTAAAATCTTCCCTCCTGCAGTCACTCCAAAGAAACAACAAACATTGCTTGAGTGTCCAAAATGACCCAAGTCCTTCATTTGCCCATGCCTCAAATGGACAATTACCCAAACAGAGGCAAGTGACCTTCATGCAAATGCATCAAGGAATGTATTGCTTTTTCATTTGCTGCCCAGCCCTTCAATGCATGCACTAAACTGTTTTAAAACATGGCCTGTATGTGGAAAAAGGGAGGAAAAATATATATGAGTATTTCCCATAAAACTGATTTCCCACCCTTCCCTCTTCTTCCCTTTCCCATCCCTCCCCCTCCCATTCTTAAGCAGGTATTTTTAGCATTTTCTCCCTGACAAAGGAGTAAGGAATTCTTGATAGCCAGAATCTAACCCTGTGGTCTCTTAAGTAGGGTCTAGATATGTTTCTAAATTCACCCAGCTTGTCAGAGCCATGCCTTTTTGGATTCTTAAACATAAAATCAGACCTGAATGACTCCTGCCTTGAACTGGTTTACATATAAACTTATCAACAGTTTCTTCTCTGGCCATGTTTCTGTAGAAAACAAGTTTCCTAATTGCCAATCAAGGCCACATCCATAAGATCATCATCCTCTTCCCCAATCATGAAGTCAGGGCTGAGCCTTGAGGGCCTGTCTGCAGATAAGATAGCGTTACTGGTCATAGACAAGGATTGATCTGAGGAGATAGGTGATTTGGACCAACTCTCTGGCTTGATGCTGTGAGACTTTTTTTTGTCTCTGTCTTTGTCCCTGTCTCTGTCTTTGTCTTTGACTTTCTTCTTCTCCTTTTTGTGCTTCTTATGTTTCTCTGTGCTGTACTCTGGAAGTGGTCGGATGCCATCGTCTGAACTGGGACTGTTCTGGTAGGACTTCTCGGCTATGGAGGAACCGGACTCACTTTCACTATCCAGGTTCTGGGGGGTATAGGCTGGTGACTTACTATGGCTAGGTGAGCCACGTTCATGCTTTGGAGTAGAACCACTGATCAGTGGAGAGCCGTAGTTTTTGGAGGAGGTCATCTGTGGCCTGAGCCCTTCCGCACTGCTTTCCCCAGGTTTCTGCAAAGTCACTTTGGCTTTAATGCTGGGAGAGCCACCATCATGCTTGCTAATGATGATTTTTGCCACACCTGTGCTGCCTACATTTTTTGACTCTGAGGTCTTCTTAGAAGAATCCACAGAGCCCCCAGAAGTAGAAACCTTTGATTTGTCTTTATCACTTTTCTCACGCTTGCCCTGGAACTCTCCTCCTGACATGTTATGTTTGGAGGACATGAGATGGCTAGAGGAATTTGTGCTCACTCCCATCTGACCGTCCATTGCATCTTCACTCCCAGGACCACTGGTGACAACTCCATGCTTCAGTTTATCTATGACAGCTGTCAAGGACGGCTTCTTATTTCTGCTGGGGGATTTTCCTTTGGAACTCCCGTGCTGGTTTTGAGATGACATGGAAGAACCACTTGAGGAAAATGAGGAAGAAGATGCTGTACAAGAATTAGACGATGGGGGAGTTTTCTGGGACAATGAGCCTGAGGTTGCTAACCCTGAAGATGACTTCATGCCTGAGCTTGAACTAGTGCCAGACATGTGAGAACCACCAGAACCTGAAGTGATAGGGGACTTGGCTTTTGAGGACGGAGGAGTTCCAGGAACGGGCTTCATTGGAGAGGCTAGCTTCTCAGAGCCTCCAGGAGGCCTCGAATGAGAAGGGGAGATGTTTGGTTTACTTAAAGGATTCATGAGTGACGATGGCTTGCCTTGAGGTTTCATCTTGGTGCTGCTGGAACCACTGCTCAGTCCATGCTTGGTAATAGGAGAGGAACCTGGCTTACCTCCAGATTGGGATGAAGTTTTAGACTGACTTGATCCAGAAGACCCCTGACTAGAATAGACACTACTTGTGAGCTTGGAGCTTGACGAGCCTTCTGATTTACTGCTTTTCATCTTGCCTGAGGTGGAAGCAGATGATGATGAGGAGGAGGAAGAATGACTATGATGGCTTTTACTGCCTGAGGAAGACACAGAACCACTGCTGGTATACTGACTATGAGAGGAGGGCTTGCCCACCATCACAGTTCCCTTAGGAATCTGAATGGTGATTTTGGGAATGGGTGGTGTGGCAACACCTGGAGGTGTCTGAGATCTTCCCGAACTTCCTGGAGATTTGGACCCACCTGTACTGGTGGGTGGTGTAAAAGGTCGATTAGAAGAACTGTGAGACGGAGACTTGCCCTCAGTGTCTGCCTTCTTCCGTTTGGGAGGTTTATCCTTGCTTTTCCCATCATTAGAAGGGGTCCGGCTACGCTTTCCTGGTTTGCTATCTAATGTTGATCCTGACAGACTATTACTAGTACCATTGCCTTCTTTCGCCCTCTTTGGAGTCTTTTCTTTCCCTAAGTCTCCGGTAGTTAATAAAGGACTCTGGCTACCACTGTGATGTTCCAGGAGCTCTGCAGGTCCCAAAGCCTTACCAGTGACTGATATAATACTGAAATCTACTGTGTCAGCTTGAGTATTGCCTTTAAATTTTGTCTCCCCATTATCACCTCCAAGCACTGGCACCCCCAAAGTATTTAGTGCCTGAGAGGCAAACCCTTTGAAGTCGTCATTATCCCCACTTTGGCTGCTTTCATCAAAATATTCTTCTCCAAAACCACTTTGGCTCTGGCTGTTCAATAAATCAGGATTGAAATCTACTCCATCAGGAAAGAAATGATTGGAAGGCGAATCACTACTGGGACTTCCAGCAGCATCTGCAATGAGATCAGCTGGGTCAGTGTATGGATTTTCATTATTATTAGTTTGAAAGACATCAGAGTCAAAGAGGGTGCTCTGAGAATGCCCAGAACTTGAAGAATCTCGTACAGGAGTACCGATGGGAGGGCATTCATCACTAGTGCTGGGAAGCTTAGAGGCTTCTTCTGCAATATCAGAGAGTATATCAGTTACATCTGGGCCAATGCTGTCTGAACTGGATAGCCGGACCATCCTCTGAATACTGGACTGTGGATGAGGTACTGGTTGTGGGTAAGTTGTTGGGGGAGTGCTACACTGGCTTGGAGCTGGAGTGATGTGCGGTGTATCCAGGGTGTCAGCTGTCATATTGACATCAAAGATAGGGTTCTGTGAGTCAACATCCATTGAAAATAGCTCCCTCTGAAAATCATCTTCAGTCTGATGCTTGGGTTTGTCAGGTGGTAATCTTGAGGACTTCTTCTTCTTGGTCTTGTTGCTCCCTGGGCACATTTCCATCCTGGGTGAGCCAGAAGACGAGTTCTGCCTTTCTAAAGGGCTGCTTCCATAAAGGGTTGAGAAATCCTGGGCAGGATTATCTTTAAGAAGGTTCATGAGCATCGGGTGGTTCTTGGTGTTGCCGGCCATCGAAGAGACAGGTGGCGGCGTGTGATGAGGAGGGGTCGGACTCGAGCCAATGGTAGACCCCCCGTTCCCTGTGATTTGCAACAAACTGGTAAGAATTGGGTTCTGAGATACCTTGCTGAAGTCCTCCCCATGGCCCACCGACTCATGCCGATCTTTGATGCTCATGCTCATATTAAACAAGGTGGTAATGGGACCCCCCGGAAAGGTGTTGGTTGGTGTAGTGGTACCACTCATTGGGTTGTTGCCTGTGGTCATGCCATACCCTGGGCTGCTAGCCGGGGGCAGGTTCTTTTTCACCATGTCTTCAACTGTTTCTGCAATGAGAGACAGTGCTGGGGTGTCAGCCTGAATGGTTTCGGCCTTCCTCCGAATAGCCCTCATCGTCACAGGGATGGACATACATCTGTAACGCAAAATGAAAAGCTCAACATTAATGTTATGTTCAGTGCTAAACAAAACCAATTTTTCATTTGGGAAAACAGGCTCTGGTTTTAGCTGAGATTTAGATGAGTTATTAGAAGTTTGCAGTAAGCATTTTTTAGTTCGGGGAAGTAATCTACAAGGTAACAGCAGTTGCAGCAAATGTCAAAGCACTGGGCATACCCAAATATTTTTCTAAAAGGAACCTAGCTAGTAGGCAACTCTTCACTTCTTATGAAACAAATACTAGAAGCTAACCACAAGCAAGGTATAAAGAATTAGATTCCATTTTGAAGTAAATGAAAACTGGTAATAAACTCAGGAAGATACATCTTTTATGCTAATTAATGGAATACATATATGATTTTACTAATAAACTACTTAAAAGTCTCTTGACCTTTTAAGATCTAAACTTTAATAGCTTAGATCATCCCAAATGTAATCATTGTGAAAGTCTTAATACTTTTAGGACTAATCTTATTTGTTTTAAAGGAAGGGGCTGGGGAGATACATCAGGGGTATAAGTGCCTGCCTGGTAAGTGCAAGGTCCTGAGTTTGATCTCTGGTTCCACCAAAAAAAAAAAAACAAAAAACGAAGAGGTTTTATTTTTTTTTGAAACAGTTTTATTGTACAGTTCAGGCTAATTTTGACCTCACTTTGTAGCCCTGGCTGGTCTCAAACCCACAATTCTCCAGCCTCAGCCTCCAGAACGCTGGAATTGCAGGCTTGCTCCACCATGTCTGGCTCAAAAAGGGCACTTGTTTGTTTTTGAGACAGGGTCTCACTATGTAGTTCAGGTTGGCCTTGAACTCACTATGTAGCCTTGGCTGACCTGGTGTTTACAGCAATTCTCCTGCCTCAGCTTTCTGAGTACTGTGATTACAGGTATTCACCACCATATCAGGCCAGGGTAGGCATTGTTTATCTTCATAATAAATTTCAGTATTTATTTTA
>PVKN010019965.1:0-16135 GCA_004027915.1 Capromys pilorides | reverse complement strand
ATTAATTTTGGGCGATGCCAAGAATCAATCTCAGGACCTTGTGTTTTCTGCATCCTCAATCCCCATAATTTTTTAATTTTTTTTTTTAAAAAGAGTGACTTAAGTACACAATACATTTGGAAGAGTTAAAAAAATAAACTAAGGTTTCTTGAAAGTGTTAATGTTTAGTTATTTGACCAATCTTACATATCTATATCTATTAATCTAAACAGATTTGATGAAAATATGTAATACAACCATTGTTAAATTTTTCTTGTTTTGAAAATCTTGTACTATATGTACTCTTGCTTGTTACTGTTTTCCTATCTTTGTTTCTGCTATTTTTACTCTTTAAAATAAAATCTAACAAGATTTAAAAAAAATAAAATAAAAATTAGAAAAAGAAAAAAACAAAGCTGCAATTCTAAATCCACTCCCAGTAACATAGGATCACACTGATTTACCCTGTAGGCTTTCTAGGAGCCAGGACTTGGGTGGAGGTGCTGGTCCCCTCAGCCGGCAGCGGTGGGATTTCTAGTCCAGAACTGTCATTCTCATTTGACACCAGAGAGACTTTATGCTTGATGACTGGCGTCTTAGCGACTGTTGCACCACAGATCTCAGGAGCTTCTTTAACCAAAATATGGGCATCGGAGATGATCACTTCCTCCCATTCATTCTCCTCACCTACTTCTCTTGGAGGAGGTACATTTAAGAGCTGGCTTACAGCTTCTGAATTCTCCAGAGTCAGTTTGCAGGCATTTTCCTTAGAGGAATTTTGCTCAGGCAGCTGATTTTTTTTAATCATAGAACCTTTGGAGGAGCCACCTGAGGCCAATTCCACTTTGACTCTGGCTGGCTTTTCCTAGAAAAAATAAGAACACTTTGTATGCACAAGGCATTTTTACATTGAAAACATTCACAATTTTTTTTTTAATCCTCTTAATAAAAATGTATGGGCAATGAAGAGGAAACTAAATCCAAGAAAAAAAGGCTATCTTAATGTCCCAATTATAAAACTTGTATGAATCTAAGTCTTCTGATTCCAGTGTCATCTCTTATTCACATGTCTTTTTATTATTTTCTTATTCATGAGTCTTTTTATCAAGCAAATTATGTCATTCTTCAGTTTGAGTTTTGATTGTCCTAAGGCCAATTCTATCTATCTAGAAAGAGGCTGACACACTACCACACTGGGCCTCAAAGCTGTTTACTTTGATGGTACTTCCATAATGTTCAGTCATTTCCATTATGGTCACAACTTCACATCAACATTTCCACAAGTTTCAAGAACACATTATTTTTCAGTAAATCTATTTTGTTTGTTTTACAGTGCTGGGAATCAAACCTAGGGCCTCTTTATGCCAGGTAAGTGCTCTTTCACTGAGACACCACTCTAGTCCTTCAGCATCTTTAAAATGACTTACTACTATGCCACATACATCATGGGGTCAAGCTAACTCATACTGATTATGTGCTAGAAAATATTCAAGTTTGTCAAAAAACTGCAGCTGCTATCTCAGACCTACTTATAAAGTTCTGAATATCTTAGCTTTTACACAGTGAGCACCACCACTATGGAAAAAAACAGCATTCATACACAAATGTACACACTTAATTTTTTTTAAATAGTGGTTTTCTTTGGGATAGGTTTCAGAAAGTTTTCTTTCCCATTTGCATCATGAAAGGTACCATAAATTAGGAAACACGAAACATCAAAGCTGGAGTCTATCTATACTCAGTTTCACTCCTAATTAGTTATATGCTTTAAGGCAATACTCACAAATCCTCATATTCTACCACAAAATACCAGAGGCTTAGGCTCTCAATATTTGTAAAAAAAAAAAAAAAAAAAAAAAGTAAGATAGCATTTTGGGTACCCAAGTTTTCATTTTGGGTACCCAGGTTTTCACTGTGCAGGAGCATAAAATCAAAACTACGGTCCTGTTATAAACCCATATTTCTAAAGCCACCTAGACAGTGCACTTCTTCTGATTAAGGACTTCTTCTGGTTAAGATCATCTTTAAGAAATGATCTTTAAGAACTCTCCAGTAAAACATTTTCAAACTCTAACCCTTGGTAGCCCCTAAAGATGAATAAACATGGAGAAAATTTCCAACTAAACTTCACAGAAGCTTATTTACTGTAGGACAAAGACAAGTTAGCAAAGAAACAGTAGACTAAAGTTGTATCTTGAAGCCGGGTGTGGTGGCACAGGCCTGTAATCCCAGCACTTGGGAGGCTGGGGCAGGAGGATCAGTGCAAGTTCGAGACCAGACTGGGCCACAAAAGTGAAACCAAGGCCAGCCTGAACTGCACAGTGAGACCCTATCTCAAAAAGACAAATAAATTTTAAAAAATAATAAAGTTGTATCTTGAGATATGATCTTTGAACAAAGCACTGCCTACTAAGTAGGCTATTTCAGGCAAGAATTCTTTTATAGAAAGAACAATGGAAGATATTTGAGCAAAAACATTACCTCATGATCTCAACATTTCTGCATCTGACCCTATCTCTATCCTCTTGGAGCCAGGGATGAAACCAGGGTAAGTCCTCATCACTGAGCCACAGTCCCTCTGTGTGGAGGGTGCTTGAGATTGAATCCCGGGCATTTGTACTGAGCTACATCCCCATCAATTTTTAAATTTTTAGACAGGGTCTCACTGAGTTGCTAAGTAGCCCTAATGAGAACTTGTAGTTCTCCTATCACAGTCCTACCGAGTGATCAGATTATAGTTGTGTGCCACAAGTCCTGGCCCAACCAACAGTTTTAGATGTTGCCCTCTTTCTTTTTTTTTTTTTAAGTTTATTTTATTTTCTTCAACCTCATTACATATTTGTTTGTGTTATGGCCGGCTCAGCCTTCCCTGGGAGGTGGGGGGCGGC
Source organism: Capromys pilorides (assembly GCA_004027915.1). NCBI lineage: Eukaryota > Metazoa > Chordata > Mammalia > Rodentia > Capromyidae > Capromys > Capromys pilorides. Next base: position 13,268 of record PVKN010019965.1, on the reverse strand, counting down.
GCAGCACATGGGGCCTGGGATTGAGCTGCGGTCCCTGAGTGGTGGCCTAAACTTCCCGATGTACACGCTTTAGACCGCTAAGCCATCTCACCAGCCCAATGTTGCCCTCTTTCAAGATGAAGGCAAATACAAAAGCTGCCCATTCACAGACCGCAATATTTGCCATCAGAGCCCAAAAGAATGAAGGCCTGAGCTAACTTTATATACTCTTTTTGTCCCTTCCAATTCACTAGGAACTATGCCACATATTTGGACTAACTTTAACCAGTCTATGACAATATAAGAACAGATGAGTCATTTCCTGATGACACAGGCACTTTTGGAGTTTGTACAAAAGATTTGCATTTGCAGTCTTAAAAATCAGAACTAGGAAGTTTAAGATTCTGCAGTTAATAGCACAGCAATCCCTGAGAAATAAGATTAATGGAAAAGGGGCTGGCAGTCGCCTGCATGAATTTAACCAGTTGTTGCTCTTTAGTCTATCTTTTTCCTCTGCTAGAAACTTTGAGATAAATAAACTGATAACCAATCTCTTTTACTCCTAAAATTCAAAAGTGCACAGATGCTGAAATGCTACCATTTTCTTCTCACACTCCTTTGACTGCTAGGGGAAGGTGGAGAAACTACCTGAGCAAGTCAAGAAAGGAGTAGGTAGCTCATGAAGAAAACTTTTTACATCATGCGCTCAATCTCAGTAGGAGAATCATGGCTGAAATACCATTTCAATGAAACAAAACACATACATAGGTGTGCCCATATGAGAAGTGCAAGAGTACAAAGTACAAAGAGGCCCCAAAGAGCAAAGCCCACCTTATTTCCTGGAAAAGGACACAAAGTCATTTCACAGAGGCATTTCTGCACTGGTGAAGAAGGTCCAAGGAGGATTATGAATGCCATCCAACCTAATATCCCTATTATAGCTAGCAAAATATCTTTAGGGAGCAGAGTGGAATAAATTAATGGCTTCAAAGGCACACTTGAGAAAAAGGGCTCAAGAACTCAAGACACCTCCTGAGACACTAGCACTAGATCCTTCCTAACCCCAGAGATGATAACACGAACAACAGCGATACCTTACACTAATGTTAAATACAATGATGACAGGGTACCTTTTACTAAGGATTTAACGTGTATAAGATGATTCATGTGGAACGCTCAAGTGTCCCCAAAGTACTAGCGGGGAATGTTGGTTAGGATGTAAATTTTATTTGGTTTGTACTCAATTCAAATTTTTTTTTTTAATGTATTTAAGACAGAGTCTACAGGGTCTAACTATGTAAATTAGAATTACAGTGATTCTCCTGTTTTCAGCTTTGCAAAGTGCTGGGATTACAGGTGCGTGCCACAGGGCCCAGTCTCAATCAGGTCTCAGGGCACTCTGCAGGCAGGACTGGCAGGCACAGCATGCAAGGGGGACTGAACCTCAGTTGCTGCGCTCTAAGTAGGCGCTTTTGTCTGCTGAGCTATCAGGCCGGCCCTTCAATTCAATTTCAAAAACTGCTAAAAGGTGTTTGAGCTTTAGACTATAACATTTATTGTAATAATTGCTAGGTGAAGTCCACCATATTAAAAAGGGGGGGCATGGATTTACATTGCAAATGGTACCTGCAGAGTATTAATGACATTTTTTCATTGGCAGCTGACATATTCATTTAGAGTAAAATATTTTAAGCCCAAAAAGACTCTTTTTTAAAAAAAAGGGGTTTGGTGCATGCAGGTGGGGCAAAATATTTTTTAAAGGAGTTTAAGTATTGTTAGCATTCTTACTTCTTTAAATGCCCAGAGGCTTTTACCCCTTTTTTTTTTTTCTTTCTTGTTTACTTATTCTTGAGTCTTCACAACTATTTAAGTTCTGTGTCCAACCTTGTATAGTTTGCACGCCTGTCCAGAATCAGACCACTGTTGGAGTGCCACAGAAGCAGAAGTAGATGTTCAATGCCACAATCTTTCTTGTTGCCTGTAGAATTGCTGCTGAAAGGAATCAGGATTCGAGCTCCAGGTTGAGACAGAAAAATGAAAGTTTGTTCTCTGGGACACTAGGCTTATATAGATGAGTGACACCTTGATTCAGAACACTGGAACTAGATTCTACTCTGTTCCGGGTTTTGTTCTCCCTCCCTCATCACCAGTCCTCACCTTCCCCCTCTCCTCCTGTTTGTAAAGGCAGTTAAGTCGTCCCAGGAAGGATGGATGGATCCTTCAGTTATATGAAATCTTCGTTTTCTGAAATGTCATGGCTCCACTCATATTTTTGTCTTACTCTTACAACTGGGATATACAATGTTTAGAGCTCTTGCATTTGGAAGCTAGAAGAAGGGCCTGGACTTTAAAACAGTGTCCCGGTTTCACTGTTTTGTTTTTTTGCTTTTGTTTTGTAAATTAAAGTTATATGAAGCATGTGAATTAAACAATAAATTTCTAAATTTTTTTAAAAATAATAACATGGTGTTATGGTTTATGTCTAGTTGTCCCCCCAAAGCCTCATGCAATCATGGGACAGGAACTTCTAGAGTTTGAGACTTGACTCATGATCCACTGGGATTATGTGTTTTAATACTGATAGGATTATGGGTCTGAGTACTTCTGGGGTTATGGATGTAGCCTAAGGTGGATAGGCTGAAGCAGAGAGCCTGAATGTAATATAAAGAGAGACAGAGAGACAGACTAGCGCTGTTGCTCTGCTGCTCTGATTGGTTGGTTGCCTCTGTCACCATTTTGTTGCTGTTCCACAGCCATGAACTGCACTGTGTCTCTCTGCCTTGGATCTAGCCAAGTATGGACTGAAACCTCCAGTAACTGTGAGCTAAATATATCTTTCCTTTCTTCATTTTGAGTGTCAGGTATTCGTCCCAGCAACGAGTAAAAAGTAACTAAGACATATGGGGACCAGCAAAATAGCTCAGCAGATTAAGGCACCTACAAGCAGGAGCAGGGGCTGGGAGTTCAATCCCCAGGCCTGCCGTGCTGGGCCTGCCCCCAGGGTGCACTGAGATGGCAATTGAGACTGGGCGTGGAGGTACGCACCTGTAATCCTAGCTCTTAGGAGGCTATAAACAGGCAGATCACTACAAGTCCAATCTAGTACTGAGACCCTGAACACCCTATAGTCCCTTCCTTAAAAATACAAATAATAACAACATGTATAAGAAACTGCCTCAATCACCCTACACAGATAATTTCATTCAACCCCTCCAATGACCCTAATGAGACAAGTACTGTCATGAACTTCCACTTACAGATTAGAAGAAACCTAAGTCAAGAAAAAAGTAAAAGATAAGTTGTCCAAGGTCATATAGGTAAAAACATGGGAAGCAAGTTTGAAATGAAGGACTAACTCCAGAACCATACTAATAAATGCTACTGTTTCTCTCAGGTATGCCCTAAGGGTCTGTGTAGAAAAAGCTTGCCCTCCAAACTAGTGCTATCAGGAGACTGGGGTACCTTCAAGTGGTGCAAACTGGAAAGTTTTAGTACATTGGGAATGTACTCTAAAAAAAGAATTATGGAACCTCACTCCTCTCTCCTCTCATTTCCTCATCATGGGGGAGGCAGTTTTGTGTCACTATACACTCTCACTGTGGTGTGCCCTTCAAGGCTCCACAACAATTTGGTAAACTGGTCACAGACTATAACATTATAGTACTTTATCACTGGGACAAAATATCCAACACCCACAACTTTAAAGAAGAGAAGTTTATTCTGGCTGATAGTTCCAGTGGGTTAGTCCATGGTCAGTTGGCTCCATGGCAGACATGGTATGGGGAAAGGGCATCATGAAGAAAAGCTGTTCAACCCATAATCCAGAAACAGAGAAGAGCTGTGGCCAAGAATATGTCTTTCCAGGTCACGCTCCCACTTACCTGCCTCTTTTGATCAGGCCTCAGTTTTGAACACCTGGCACTTTTTCTTCTGGCTTTAAATACATTTTATTAAACATATTTGAATGTTGTTTTTAAAAAAAAATGTAAAAATCTGGGCCAGCAAGATAGCTCAGAGGACTAGGCACCTGCTTAGGCAACTGCAGGGACTAGGATTCGATCCCCAGCACTACATGCCAAGCCAGCCCCACCCCACTGTGTGCTGACCCAGCCCGCTAGTCTGAGTGTGGTGGCATGCGCCTATAAACCCAGCAAAGGGGAGGCTGAAAACAGAAGGATCACTACCAGTCTGAGCTGCATACTGAGACTCTGTACCAAACACATTTTTAAAAATAAATTTGAAAATGTGTTTCAACAAAAAAGATACTGGTCATTTTCCTTTATGAGAAGAAAATTGAAATGAGCATTAATATTTAAAAGCAAAGTGTTCTCTACAAAAATTTATTTCAAGAGCACAGGAAATTCTAAACACACTAAGATCATGTAGCTCTTTCCATATTCTTGGGAATGCTGAGCAACTAACTTGCTATGGCTTAGGGTCTATCTCTTATGCTTATTTCTTGTGTTTCTTCTACTTTGCAGAGTTCTTAGTCATGTTCGTGTTTGCTGAAGTTCGTGGGTGGTGCTAAGAAGAACACAAAACTTTCTGTTGCCAATTTTAGCTTGTTTTCCCCGCTTTCTTTAACATGTGAAAGATGCTCTAAATCTTTCCCCAGAGCCACTGTTTCCTTTCAGGTCTCAGCCCTATAGGGATGATGCTGCATCACCTTTACCAAAGCACCATATTCTTGGTAATTTTTTCGTATTCATTTTGCTTAAAGAATATGCTTTTTCTCACTAAGCAAGCTTTTCATGCACTCCTGTAACGCTGTATTCGATTTCTTTGTAGATTTTTTATAGTTTTCCATTTCCCTGAGATTTATATCATACACCAATAAAGTTTTGCCACCGAAAACTCACATGAGGACAGCATATGTTGGTCCTGGCTGTATCCCTCTTCTTGGGATCCACAGGCGCACCACTTTACGAAGCTTTTTACTAGCAGATTAATTTTGCAATCATCTCCAGCACCATCTCCATCAATCAGGAGATGTTTCTTTAGTTTCTTTATGACTTCAGCATCATACACGGCTCTCACGGAGCCATGAGCCCCGACAGCAGCTGGCAGCACCCAGATCAAACTCCCACCATGCAGCTGGGTAAACAGCCTTAAAAGCAGTGGTGCACCAGGACAACCCCACCCCTACCCCACCCTTCTCCTGTGCACTTGGGGTCCTGCGGCTGGTTCTTGAGGGGAGGCCAGGTGGCCGAACACCTGACACTTTTTAGGGATATTTTATATCTAAGTTATGGACTGAAACCTCTAAATTCTTAACCAAAATAAAACCTGTCCCTGTATAAACTGATAACTCACATGATCACGCTGAGCTAAACATACGACACCCAACCACAACCCTACCCAAGCCTATTTTATAAGCTGAGGCCAGAGGTGATAACCCTACAGCACACGTGGCACCGCGGGCGCCCAGAGCCCCGTCGCTCAGCCTAAGACACAAGCATACAGGTTCTTTTTCTCTAAACTAAAACCTCATATTTAGGTTTAATTACAATGTTGACACTGTGATAAATCAGTGGGTTACAGTTTAAGTACTTGGTCTCTAAAGGGCTTACTATCATTGACCTAGGCAAACTCACTGAGCCTTCAAAATCATCTATTTTACTAAACCTTTCTTGACTACTCCAGTATTTGTGTCTTTCCTGTCTGAACTCCTTCAGAATTAACCGTGTATACCATGTATTTTGGAACCAAAATTTAGAATCACATGAAAAGCATGGGTAGAGACTAAGTAAGGCAACACACGCCTGTAAGCCCAGTGCAGGTGAGGCTGAAAACAGGAGGATCACTGAGTCTGAGCTGCACAGTGAGACCCTATACCAAACACATAAAAAGGAAAACAAAGTAAAAGCATGGGTAGTAATCTTGTCAATGCCAAGTATATAAGCTAACAGAACACACTGCATTGCACTGCACAGGGCCTGAACTGTGATGTTCATTTATTTACTGAGCATCACATATGGCTAAAAACTGTAGGTTTAAAGGTCACAACATGACATAAACAGAAACACTATCAAACTATAATATGGCTAAGTGAGTGTTAAAGGCATGTAGAGAGATTATTGATTCTTTCCAATGAACACCTAGAGATGTTTAATGGAAGAACATTTATAATTAATCATCACACAATACAGTATCATGTGTTTACTTCAGATACATATTAGTGTGGCTATATAAGAGACAAGAGAGGAAAAAGGGGAGTGTGGAAGGGAAGGGGAGAGGAGGAAGGCAGGGGAGGCAAAGATATACATTTTAAAAGTAAGAGTTAGGCTACAGGAGCCAGATTGGTAACACACACCTGTAATCCCAGGACTTGAGCAGTGAGGCAGGAGCATCACTGTTGAGGTCAACCTCAGCCTGGGCTATATAATGAGTTCTAGGCTGGTCTGAACTATATGGCAAGACCCTATCTCAAAATAAGCAAACAAACGAAAAGGGGGCCACAGGACCCTGAATTTCAGGTTAAGAATTTACATTTTTAGTAAGAATTTTAGGAAAAAACTTTGAGTGAAGGTATGAAATTATATGAGTTAATAACTAAATAGTCAGTATGGAGGGTAATGATTAAAATTCAAGCCCAACAAGAAGTAAATTAATAAAATAACCATTCTTGGAAAATTATGAAGCAATTAAAGAGAGTACTTTAAACAATATTCAGAGAAAAAAGGATACAAGACGGGTGGGAAGATAGCTCAGTAGAATAAGCACCTGCCTGGCAAACAGGGTCCTGAGTTCAATACTCAGAACAGCCAAAAAAAAAAGATTAGAAGAAAACACAACCAATAATGGTTCTTCTTCTTTCTTCTTTTTCCTCTTCCTCTTCTTCTTCTTATTCTGGACCAGGATTTGAACTCACGACCTTGCTCTTGCCAGGCAGGCACTTGTGCCACAGAGCTACCTCCCCAGCCCCAATAATGGTTTTTCTTTGGATGATACGACACTATGGCTAACATTTCATTCTGTTTTTCTTTTTTAAACTATTTACACTGATAAGCATTTACTTGTCAAAATAAAAATGAACATTTACTTTTAAAACATGATCTGTCTGTGGCACACACCTATAATCTCAATACCCAAGAACTGAGACAGGAGGATCACCATGATTTCGAGGCCAGACTGGGCTACACAGTGAGCTCAGGGCCAGCCTGCACTACATACTGAACTATATAGTGAGACCTGCTTTCAAAACAAAAAAGAAAAACAAAAGTGATCTGTTCCTGGAAGGAATAGGAAGTTTACTTTGTTAGGCTTCCAAGGCAATGAGAGCCAAAGGGCCTTACCTTTGGGATCCACTTTCCTCCTAGGAAGTTACCACAGGCTGGACACTTAGGTGGTTTATGCCTGGTGACATATGTAAAGGAACAACCTGGACTGGTGCAAGTCCCATGGCCCCGGCGGGTATAGGTAGTTGTCTGTTCAAAAAAAAAGTAAAAAAAATCAAATGTGACTAATTTCTATTAGACCCTACTGTTCATTACAACCACAACATTAATATAGTTTGTAAAGGGACACCGTTCATGGTATCACAAAAGGTCAACGCTAGAAAAGTCCTAATGTACAAGTCCTTCTTGTCAGACATGAAGAAACTTGAGTTCAAAAAGAGAAAGACAGCTGCTCAGTTAACACAGTTAGTTGCCAGAAAAATGAAGACACTGCAGTCGCTATTAATTACAAGGTATTGCAACAGCAAACAGAAACAGCTAAGTGACACCCCTGATGTGGAAGCAGATTTATTTACATCAACAGACACTGATAAGGATCATACCCAGAATATCAGGCCCAATCTCTGATGGTCTAGGGCTTATACAGCATAAGCAAAGAGGAAGTACAGAGGCAGAATGGCTTGTCCATTGAGAATTGGTTTATACAATTAGCTTCATAGTGGCCAGCTATGCATCGCAGTGACCAGCCATTTCTAAAAGACAGAGGCAACAGGAACTGAAACAGGAACAATTACCTGGGCAACTGAGAAACTAAAGTATGCTAGCTGGAGTGGAGTGGGGGGGAGGGGAGGCACAGCATTTTCTGTTGCAGTACTAGACAAGTGCTCAACAATGCCAATAATTAATTTAATACTTTTAGCAATGTTATTCTGTAGCTATTATTACTACTGAGGCTCAACATAGTTAAAAGCTTTATCTCAAAGTGACTCAGGGCAAGACTAGACACCAGAATTTATATCTTAATTTTTTTTTTTTTTTTTTTTTTTTTTTTGTATTTTTAGGGAAAGGTCTACAGGGTCTCTAGATCAGACGTGTAGTGATCTACCTGTTTACAGCTTCCCAAGAGCTGGGATTACAGGTGCCCGCCACCATGTCCAGTCTTTTTTTTTCTTTGGCGGGACCAGGGTTCGAACTCATGACCTTGCACTTGCCAGGCAGGCACTTGTGCCACGGAGCTATATCCCTAGCCCTACCACCACATCCAGTCTTAAAGGGATTTTCTTTCTTTCTTCCTTTTTTGTGGTATCAGGGATTGAACTCAGAACCTTGCACTTGCCAGGCAAGCACTTATTCCACTCTGCTATCTCCCTGGCTCCCCTGTATCTGGATTTTTGATGTGCAATTAATTCTATGCACCTAGCTGCATCTTCTTGCTCTGCATTCTTCAAAAAATTTGCCTGATCTTTATTCTTAGTAGTTAAAAATCAGAGAATCCAGGACCTTGGATTCAGGGATATAGAAATAGACCCATGATTACTGAGGGTAAAGATAAAAGAAAATCTAAGAACAGAAACCAGATCCTTTGACACTGAATAGGAATAAAGTTATTTGCACATTAATATATTCAAGCATTGCCTCCACCATCTCTGCTGATCTCCCTTTCAGCAAAATGTATTACAGGAGTTACTACACTCCAGAAACAGAAACCCTTCTGCATTATACATGGCCCATTTCTAGATGAATACTGGAAAGAAAACATTCCCCATCAGATGTGTTCTGTCTCTCAGTATTTCCAGCTTCCTCAGCCTGGCCAAAAATCAAAAACCTCCCTTGGGAAACAAACTAACATCAGCTACCTCTGCCAGGAAGCCTGAGGAAAAGCTGTTTCCTATAATGGTACCAAGTCAAGGATGACTGCAAAGCAATGTGGCACCAAAGAAGGAAACCAGTGTTTAAGTTCGAACCTTGCCACAAACACTGAATGACCTGGGAGTAAATCACCTTAACTTATGGGCCCTGGTTTCCTTTATTGTAAATTTCGCTGCTCTTCCTATTTCACAGGAATGTCTCAAGGAGCATGTGGTAAAGAACAGGAAGCATCCGCTTACTGTGAAAGATTCTATAGGTTTGCAAGAAACTATTATTACTGAGATGTAAAGTCTCTTATCTTTTTCTCAGACTACAGCCCAATACAGAATCTTCTTACTGAACATCCCAAGGAAGCAAAATAAAAACTTTAGAAACCTTAGTTCTGAATAAATGAGTATGAATCTGGAAATTTCTCCAAGTACAGTAATATGAACCTGGAAATATTCCTAGAGTAGCTTGTAATAATGACTTTGGGGGAAAAAATGCTAATATTCCACACTAATTTATTGCCTATTAAGCAAAAAAACATTTTCCTAGAAGATCTTGAACACCTTTGGAAGTGTTCAAGAAGATTTTGATTGACTCTTTGGTTTTTTCTAGAATTTTTTGTTTAGTTTGGGTTTTTCTGAGGCAGGGTCTTGTTACTTGTAGGGTAGCCTAAAATTTGTAATCCTGCCTTACTCTGAGTGCTGGAATTATAGGCATGCTCCACTATGGTGGCTTGGCTAATCCTCCTTAGAGCATGGCAGAACAGTCACTTCTTTTGCTGTTGTTGTTTTATTTTTTGAGACAGGGTCTTATGTTCAGGTTCAGATTGGCCATGAACTCACTATGTGACCTAGGCTGGCCTTAAACTTGCAGCAATACCTATCTCAGCTCCCCAAGGGTTTGGATTACATGTGTGCACCACACCCCCAGCAAGAACAGTCACTTCCAGGAGCACAAGGGCTCAAGACAAACAGCTCTTTCTCCATCAACTGAGATAAAGTGGCTACTCCTTTTCCAACTGTCTTAACCAAAAGCATACTGTTTAGCCAAATAGTAACCAGTTCCCTACAGTCCTAGTCACTTGGGAGGGAGCGGAGGGAGGATCCCTTGATGTGAAGACTAGCCTGGATAATACAATGAGATCCCATCTCAAAAAGATAAAATAAAAACCACACAAAGAATACATTGTTGGGCCAGGGAGATAGCTCAGCAGAGGCATTAACACATGCCTGTCAAGTGCAAGGTCTTGACCTCAATCCCTGGTACTACAAAACAAACAAACGAAAAACCCAGAATACATTGCTTATCTATAGCAGATCCTTTCGAAGGTAAGACAAAACTGTGATAATTTAAAAATGTATACCCTATTACTTTAAACAAACTTAAAACAACCAAAATAAAGTCAACAGGTGTCTCAGTTACTCTTCTCTCATTGCTGGGACAAAGACCCAACACCCAACATGAAGGAAGGAAAGGTTTATTTAGCTCACAGTCAGTGGAGGTTTCAGTCCATACTCAGCCCGCTCCAAGGCAGACTGGCACAGGGCAGAGAGCATTCAGCTCATAGTGGTGGGACAGCAACAAATGGTGACAGAGACAACCAAGCAACCAGGGCAACAGAGTCTGCTGCTCTGTCTCTCTCATATTACATTCAGGCTCTCTGCCTCAGGCTATCCACCTCAGGCCACACCCATAATCCCAGCAGCACTAAAGCACATAATCCCAGTGAATCATGAGTTAGTCTCAAACCCCATGACTGCATGAGGCTTTGGGGGGAAAACTTGACACAAACGATGACAACAGGTAATAAACCATTGAAATGAGAAATAGATTCATAAAAATTCAATTAAAAGAAAGGATAATAATCTTTTGATGTTTAGATAACAGATCTAAGCTTAACGATATCAATACTCATTTTAACATAAATGCCTTAAATTCTCTATTTAAAAGATAAATTGTGAGGTCTTGCTTTTGTGTCAAAACTGTATGCTGGCTATGGGGTTGGGGAGAGATCCACTGTAAATACAAAAACATAAACCAGTTCAAAATGAAGAATGGGCCGAGTGTGGTGGTGCACACCTGTAATCCCAGCACTTGGGAGGCTGAGGCAGAAGGATTCATGTGAGTTCGAGACCAGCCTATTCTACAAAAGTGAGCATAAGGCCAGCTGGAACTACACAGCAAGACCCTGTCTCAAAAAGACAAAAAAAAAAAAAAAAAAAAGATGGAAAAAGGGACATCACACTACTAAAAAAATTTGGACATTAAGTAAGATTTCAAACAAATATTATTAGAGATAAAAATTGGTCACTTCATAACATAGGGGTCAATTCATCAAGAGCATGTACTAACCCTAAATAATTATGCAACCAATAAGAGTTGATACACAAACCACTGAGTCTGATCTACGTAGTGAGATCCTGTAACCCTGCAGACCCTGTACCAAATACATAAAGAAATAACATAAAATAAATTGGAAAATTAAAAAAATACAAGAACCACAAAAGTAACAGAATTGTAAGAAGAACTAGATAGGCAACCAACCCACTTTGGTCCCTTTCTGTCTCTCTTAGACAGATGTTTTCATTCCCCAATAGACTGTGTTCTGAATAAAAGAAATAAATCTACAGTGGCTGGACACCTTTTCTCAATAATTGGTGAACAAGTAAATAGAAAGTGAGGGCTATAAAAAATGTTGAAGAATATTACCAATCAAACTGACTTAATTTGACATTATAGAATACTTCAACAGCAGAAAATATATTTTCTTGAAATGTATATAAAGCAATTATCAAAGTAAACCATATTCTGGGCCATGAAACAAATCTCAATAAATCAGAAAAGACTCAGGTATTATAAACCATAAAGCTCTGGCCATAAAAGAAATTACAGAAGAGAGTTGTTTTGCTTTATTTGTTTTTTTTTTTTGTGGTACCAGAAATTGAACTCAGGACCTGTGTTTACCAGGCAGGCAGGTTTTACTACACAGCTCAGACTTGCAGTTTCAGCCTACCCAGCGCTGGGATTACATACACCACCATGCCTGGAGTCTGTTGCCAGCTCGGCAAGCCCTGGGGCAGGGTCAGCATGGCATGCAGGACAGGGACTGAACCCTGGTCCCTGCACTTGCCAAAGCAGGCATTTAGTCCTGCTGTCTCGCTGGCCCTCCATAAAAGAAATAAATCAGTAATAGAAATGTAGGGCTGGGGAAATATCTCAGTGGTATAAGTGCCTGCCCAGAGAACACAGTTCCTGAGCTCCATCCGCAGTACCAAAAAAATAAAAAATAAAAAAAAACAAAAACAAAAAACCAAAAAATAATAATAATAATAGAAATGTATTTGGAAAATAAGTAACACAACTCTATGTAATTCATGTATTAAAGAAGTAACTCGGATCAGGTATGGTGGTGCATGCCTATAATTCCAGCACTGGGAAGGCTGAAAACAGAAGGATCACTACGAATCCTAGCTGTGTAGTAAGACTGTACCAAATACACAGACAAGTAACTCAAAAAGTATTTTGAAATAAATCAAAACAAAAATATACTATATCAGAATTCATGGGATGGTACTAAAGCAATATTTAGCAATTTACAGCACTAAGCATCTATATTAGAAAAGAAAATAGGTGTAATTAATGTCAGTATCTTAAGAAAAAGAGAATGATCCAGGAATGGTGGTGTACACCTCTAATCTCAGTACGCTAGAGGCCTAGGAGAGATGACGATCATCTTGAGTTTCAGGCTGGTCTGAGCTACATAGTAAGTTCAAGACCAGCCTGAACTACATAATGAGACCCTGTCTCAAACAAAAACAGCCCACCAAAAAAAAGCAAATGGTCAGTGAAATGCAAGGCAAAAGCAAAAGAGAAAAATCAATAAAACCAAAAGCTAGTTATTTCAGACCAATAAAATTGATAAAGCTCTAGGTAGGCTTCTCAGAAAAGAAAAAAGACTCAAATTATCAGTAACAGGAATGAGAAGAGATACCACTTGGTACAGATATAAAAAGGACAACAATTTGTCCAAAGTTTAAATAATAAATTACCGTGTGATCCAGCAATTTCACTCAGTTACACACATAAAAGAGTACCATGGAGAGAATCTAATATTTGTACACCAATGTCAAGCAGCATCACACACCATACCCAAAATGTGTGAACAATCCAAATATTCATCAACAGATGAATGGATAAGTAAAATGTGGTACAGATAGAGAATGGAGTACTACTGAGCAAAAAAGATAAAATTCT
>PVKN010019964.1:0-16135 GCA_004027915.1 Capromys pilorides | reverse complement strand
AGCTCACTTTTGTAGCCCAGGCTGGTCTCGAACTCACACCAATCCTCCTGCCTCAGCCTCTCAAGTGCTGGGATTATAGGTGTATGCCACCACGCCGGCTATATTTTTTAAAATTTTTAAACTTTATGTTATGGCCGGCTCAGCCTGCCCTGGGGTGGGGCTGGCACAGCATGTGGTGCCAGGGATAGAACCGCAGTCCCTGTGGTTGCCTCAGCTTGCCTAAGCAGGTGCTTTAGACCGCTGAGCTATCCTGCCTACCCAAATTAAGGACTATAGTAAGCAACTTTATTTCCATTATTTTATTTAAACTTTACTAAACCTTGAGAATTAGGTTCTAATTTTACTCCAGTTTTTCAGATTAGTAAAGGAAAGCTTTGAGAGGTTAAGTAGTCTGGTCCCGAAGAGTCCATCTTAGTTCTATCTACCTACAAAATTACGTTCATACCACTTTGTTACGGCCTCAGTTTTTTTCCAATATTACTTTTTTTCTTTTTTCTTTTTTGGTACCAGGAATTGAACTTGGGACCTTGTGCATGCCAGGCAGCTACACCCGAGGCCACATAATACTTTTTCTTTGTGGCCAGATCAGCTTGCCCCGGGATTACAGGTTGAAGAGTCTGTTTTATAAAAATATGCTTTATACAAGTACAATCAGTTTTTTACAGAGGCTTGATGTTATGATATAAATATAATGGTGCATTTCTAATGCATGGCAAATCTCAAGTATATTTTACATATAATTATTTCAGAACAATCAAGTAAAATGGTATGTGTTTTACTGCTGCATTGTTTTTTTTATTTTTTATTTATTTTAATTTTTAATAGGAAATAATATGATAGTTCCAAAACACATTAGTAGTGCATTCACAATAATTGATACATTGAATTTTGTTGTCCTCATAGTAGTTATACAGAGCACAGTGTGTAGACATGATAAATTTTCTTACTGCTGTATTGTTATTCTTCTAAAAAGTTGTGGTTTTCAAGGTAATGATTCTAGCGTATAGAGAATTTTATATTCTGCATTCTTCTGACATATCACAAAGTTTTCTCTGTACTATTACACACAAGGTAGCATTCATAGTAACTAGGTTTAGTTTTCTTTAACTCAGCATAACTGTATGTAAAAAACTAAGACAGATTGAGGGATGATAAATGAACTCAAAGTGTGTTTAAATTGTATACCACTACAACGTAGAAAACGTAGACAACAAAGGTTAGAACTCAGGAATTCCAACCTTTTTTTTTTTTTTTTAAGTTTATTTTATTTTCTTCAGCCACATTATGTATTTGTGTTATGGCCGGCTCAGCCTTCCCTGGGGGGTGGGGGGCGGCGCAGCACGTGGGGCGTGGGATCGAGCCGCGGTCCCTGCGCTTATGGCCTAAACTTCCCGATTTACGTGCTGTAGACCGCTAAGCCGTCTCACCAGTCCGAGGAATTCCGACCTTTTAACCAAATATGTAAGTTAGAAAAAAACAGCATCAACATAATCCTAAATTGTATATGTATCTTTTTTTTAAATGGACAGGAAAGAGGTGATATACGGTTCAACAGCAAAAAACTTTATTATATGATATTATTATTTGGGTTTTAGCTCTCAAAATTGGGTAAATTATTCCCCAAAAAGTCCTTTTTCTAAAATTTAACAAAGCATAACAAATCCTCATTTTATAGATTGATTTTTTTTTTTTTTTTTTTTTTTGTCTTTTTGAGACAGGGTCTCACTATGCAGTTCAGGCTGGCCCTGAGCTGGTCTTGTACTTTATAGCCTAGACTGGTCTCAAACTTGCACTGATCCTCCTGTCTCAGCCTCCCAAGTGCTGGGATTACAGGCATACACCACCACGCCAGGCTTGAGTCAAGATCTTGTTAGTTTTTTCCCGAGTTGGTGGCATTTGCTGTTGGAAACAGGGTTTTGTTTTAAATATGTTTTTGCCTTGACATTCATTAATTTCAAAGCACAGATTTTTACTTTTTGTGAAATCTTTTATTTATGTATGTTTTTGGTACAGTGTTTTACTATGAAGCTTGGACTCATAGTGATCCTCCGGTCTCAGCCTATCCAAGTGCTGGTATTACTGGGGTGTGCCATCATGTGGGGTTCAGTGGTTGGCATGGCATTCAGTACCGGGGATTGAACTCAGGTCCTTCCACTTGCCAGGCAGGTGCTTAGTCCACTGAACTATCTCCCTGGTCCAGCTTTTCACCTTTAAGCTTCTTTGTTCCTTTATATTTTCCTGCAACAGGAATTCAAGTCACATTTAAAAAACTTTATGGACTAGATGGAAGAAACAATCCATGCGTCATTGCTGAGAAAACAAACACACAATGGAATACTATTCAGTCTTAAAAAGGAAATTTTTTAAATTCTTAAAAATGAATGAATCTTGAAGACGTAATGTTAAGTGAAACAGGCCAGTCACAAAAACACAAATACTGTCTGATTCCACTTATATAAGATACCGTAAAAAATCAAGTTCAGAGAGCCAGAAAAGGAAATGGGAGGACAGAAAGGGGTATTATTCAATAGATATGCCCTTTCTTTTTGCATGATGAAAAAGTTCTAGAGATGGACAGTGGTAAACATCTACACAAAAATGTAAATGTTTTTAATGCTTCTGAGCTGTATGCTTAAAAATGGTTAAGAAGGTAAATTTTGTTGTTTTATCATAATTTAAAGATTCCTGTTACATATACTGAGAAAAGAGCATTATACATATATATTTGGTTTAACAAATTATAAAGCAAAACCAGTGATCATCGTCTAGCTTCAGGAAAAATGTATCAACAGTGTACCTTGTTATTTTTAATAAATGCAAGAAAACCTTAAAAACTTTTAAAGTGTTCTTTCTCTTTCTTTCCTCCTCAAAGTTGATATTCGAAGATCTATTTTGGGTCCACAGTTGACCTCACCTGCAAGAGTTTAATTAAAAAAAAAAGTCTGCAGTGTAGATTTTCATTCCTGCCTCTCTCCCTTGCCTCCAACTACAAAGAAACAATGATTTAAACCCTTTGTGCCCTTTTAGAAAATTACACAGATACCCCATTGTGGAACCCTATAATCCCTTCGTGGAAAGGAAGAGATTAGCATATGAATACAAAGCAAAATGAATCCAGAATACAAAACGATCTACTCAATTGTGAAGCTCTTGTATTCTTAAAAATGTATTTATTTCCTCTTTTTGTATTGCCCCTTTAGTGGTACCAGGTTAAGGAAATTGAGCTTCCCTCCTGGTTACCCGGAAAAGGATTTAAAAAAAAAAAAAAAAAAAAAGGCAACAGATTCTTCTAAGAGGTGCAAAACCAACAGACGGCTCCTAGCGCCAGAGGAATCTGCTACACCCAACCTGAGCTTGCTTGTCGGCGAGGAGTGTAGAAAGTGCTGTTCACAGACTGTGGTGTAGGAAAAAAAGCAACAGAACAGAGAGCCATAGTGCTGACGTTGAAGGCCCGGCCCTGTGAGGTTGCACAGGGTAAGTGGCGTCGGCCGGGAGGCAGGGGCTAAGGGGAAGGAAAGAGGATTTGGACTAGGGGCGGGGCCTACGGCACAGCGTGGCTTCTGATTGCTGGAGCGTAGCTGCCAATCTCGCAGAATCACTCGGTTAACCAGTGCGCTGAGGAGACGCGCTCAGATATACTGAGCGAGCCCAGAGAAGCAGTCTCAGATCCTGACGGTGCAGCAGCCCGCAGCCTCAGCCAGGGAGTCTCAGCCGCTTTCAATGGAGGAGAAGTCCGGCCAGCCACAGCCTCAGCACCATCACAGCCACCACCATTCGCACCATCATCCTCAGCAGTCGCAGCAGCAGTCGCACCATCACCACCATTATTATTTCTACAACCATACCCACAGCCACCACCACCACCACCATCACCAGCAGCCTCACCAATACCTGCAGCATGGAGCGGAGGGCAGCCCCAAGGCCCAGCCAAAGCCGCTGAAACATGAGCAGAAACACACCCTCCAGCAGCACCAGGAAACGCCGAAGAAGAAAACAGGTCTGGGAGGAGGCCGGGTGGGGGAAGGGGACTGGGGGTGGGGGACGAGGAGATGGGGGTGGGGCTAGCTGAGAAAAGCGCGGACGGGGTCGGGGTGTGTGTGTCCCTCGGGCCTGGGGATGCCCCCTTTCATTCTCCCCTAGCTCTCCCGGGGCGGTAGGGGCTGCAGCGCCCTCGCCTTCCCTTCAGCATGGGAGAGGCCAAGCCAGGCCAGCGTGACCTTCTCGGCCCCCGCCCCGGCCAGAGGGAGACCCGCGGGCTCGGCCTCGGAAGTCCAGTCTTGTTAGAGCCTCCTTGCTCACCCTCCTGCGGCCTCCAAGTTACCGTAATTTGGATTCCCTGAGATTGGGCGATCCAACCCCCCCTCAAAAAAAAAAAGCTCTCGAGGTGTAACTCAGAAAGGCCTGGCGAATTGTGTCGCGGGTGGTGTCGCGAGGCCGTTCGCAGGCGGCCAGGTGGGCCGTGAGGGAGCCTCCTCACTCGCCACCCAAGCCCACCTGTGGCCTTAGGTTTCCCCGTCTGAGGTGGGGGCGGCTTGGACCCTTAGGCCTTTGGGTCCTTTCTTCTCCTAAAGGCCTGTTTTGGGCGCCAGACCCCGCAGTCTGCCCTAGCGACTTTTCCTGAGGCCAGCGCCCCGGGCCCGCTCCCCCCAGAGCCGGCGCGGCTGGAATGTTCTCTCCTCCTCGCGGGGCCGCTTCCTGTCCGCCATGTTGGAAGCCGATTCCTGTCACCGACTCGGGCCCACTGAGGAGCGGAGGGGGAAGGGTGTCGAGGGGCCGGCGGCGCGGCGCGGCGCGGCGCAGCGGGTGACCTGGGGCCCCCGTTGGCCGTCGCTTCGCCCCCAGCACCCGCAGGGCGCCGCCTTACCCCCCGCCCGGAGGCTGCCCCTCCCCCCGGGGCCTGCCGAGTTGTGTAACCCGGTGGCGGCCGCGCGGCCCCGGGCGGGTCCCTGGGGTGAGGGGCGGGGGCGGTTGGGGTGGGGGAGGGAAGCGGCCACGAGGGGAGCGGCCTGCGCCGGGCCTCGCGCGCCGGCGGCCGTGTTTCCCGCTCCCGGGTGCGGCGGGAGGCGCGGGCGGTCTGGGCGGGGAGCTGGACTCCCAGCGGAGCAGAGGGGAAAGGAGGCCCCGGGCAGCGGCCTCGGGCCTCCGCGGGGCAGGAGGGCTTAGGGGTACGGCGGGGGATTCTTTTGGGGTGGAGGCGGTGCTTGAGGCCGGGTGGGGTACCCAGCGGGAACCAAGCTGGCGGTCACGAGTTTCTCTGCCACAGGATCTTCATATCCTGCCAGGTTCGCTCACGACTCCGCCTGAGGCTTTCACTTGGGCCTTTTCCTTCTCGTTGCCCTTTCTCTACAAAAAACGAGGAGGGGACCACCCCCAACACACACCTAGTTCCATCTATGTCCCTACTAAACTTAACCGTGTCTGCCGAGTTTGGGTAGTGTGTGTGAGGATTAAACAAATGTTTGGATGAGGAAGAGGGGGATTTTTTGATCCCTTTCTTGTCACTAAGGATGAACTGAAGTGACTCCTCCATGAGGTTGGATCACTGCCGTTTTGCCTTGGATGACGCTTTTTTTGTGTTAAAGGAATTTTTCGCATTATAAACTTTTAATTTTAGCAAACGTTAAATTGGAGGCAGAAATCATGGAAAGAACAATATTTGAGAAATAAGTTTAAAAGTGAACAGCCTCGCAGGGTGGGTCCTTTATAAGTTGAGAAAAAGGGAATGGTAAAGAATGCGTACAAGCAGTTATTGAGAGTTGGAGAAACGTTTTTTTCTTGCAGTTAATGTGACTTGAAGATTGAAATTCGAATGTCATGTTTTCCATTTTGTGGTTGTATGATAATGCAGTAGAAATGAGCACATGGATAAAATGCTTCACCATAAGAATTTGGAACAGCTTAACTATAAAAACACTAGGTCATTTGAACGAATTTTTGAAGAACCGTAAAATGTTACCCTATGCTTGCTTGAAATATAAGGCAATAGTATTGGTCAGGTTTGAGTTTTATTGTGTTTTATTGAGTCAAGCTAATGTTTTCTTGTAGGATTCCTCCCTACATACAGCAGCATCCCATGAACCATTCAAAGTGGGATCCCTCAAAAGTCTTACCCTAGAATAAAAATGAAAGAAACTAGGTTTAGCACTTTTTAGAGAATGTAAATAACTTGAGGTTAGCAATTTATGTATCTTGGTCACACAGTATTGTTTCAGTGTGTACAGTGTTAAAGAAACTTTAGACTATTTTGGAATGTATTATACTCTGTTAAGGTGGGCTTTTATGACCCATTACACATAAACCTGTAAGAAAGAGCTGTTTTTCTTCATCCAGAAGAGGGCGCAAGAGAAGATTAAATGTTTTGAGTAATACCCGTTTCCAATCCAAAAGCTAGATTTATCAGGACTCAAGTTATGCTGAGTATTTGAAATAGGGCTAGCATATCAGCCCCTGAATAACAAAACCAATGGGAGCTCCTTATTTCTGTAATTCACTATTGCTTATATTTTTCCTAAATGCCTAAGGTTTAAAAAAATTTTTCTGGAACACTTTACAAAGTTGCCATGGGGAAAAATTTTATGTAGTCATATGAGAAGGTTGTTACAAATGTGGGGGGAATATAGTGGTTTTTGACAACTTTCATTTGTGATTCTGATGGCTTTGTCATTTGATAGTCTTAGGAGAAATTGTTCTGGTTAACTTATAAGTCCCCTTTGGTTTGGACAGGGAAATTATACTTTCTTGTAGCCCACCATTGAGATGCAAAACGTTGTGACTGATAGTCCTGGGATGGAGGGCATAAACATCTATTTAATCTGTTACTTTATTAGCATGATAAGTAGGTAGGTCTTTGGCCCTTCGTTGGAAAAGGGTAGGCTTATATCTGTTAAAAATACTGAGTCTTTAGAAATTTCCTACTTTTCTAAAGAATCATTTAGAAGACCCTGAAAGCAGTAGTGTTCCACTTACCGTTCCATAGTTGGGATTATGCTGTGTTTGAGTTTTTAGAGATGGGCATGCTGACTTCAAAATCAATCCTCTTGCCTCAGCTGCCCAGAGTGCAGCTAGGATTACAGGTATGTGTCGCCATGCCTAGTCAGTTAAAATTTTTCCACCAAAAGTTTGAATTTGCTATCGTATAACTTATTCAGTAGCCAAACATTGAAATTGAATGGTATAGAATTTTATGCTATTTGTGCCTATTTTGAGAATGATTATAATCTTGAGCATGATTGTCTTGAGGTTCTTTTTTTAAAAATACTTTATTAAGGGGGCTGGGGAGATAGCTCCGTGGCACAAGTGCCTGCTTGGTAAGTGCAAGGTCGTGAGTTCGAACCCCGGTACCACCAAAACAAACAAACCTTTATTAAATGTTTTTATTCATTTTCGGTATTCCCACCATTTTCTTTGATGTAGAATGAGTGAGTTAAATTATAGTTAATGCTGTTATGAGTCTTCTTGGGCAGTTCTGCATACCTGGCTCTTAACGTTTGGGAAAAAAAAACAGCCTCATTCTGATTATTACTGCTCTTAAAATTGAGAAGCTGCACAGGCTATAGTGGCTGATATCTGTAATCCCAGCACTGGCAGGCTTGAGGCAGGAGGATTGCCTTGAGTTCATCTGGACTACATAATTCAAGACGGGTTTGGATTATACAGCAAGACCTGTCTCGAAAAAAAGGTGGGGGAGCTTGAAAGCTTTTGATGGGAGTTGTAGTTATGGATATTTATTACATAGAAAAACAAATTACTGTATCTTTTAGCTTTCACAGCCCAATTGCCTAAAAGCATGAAAATGTTAAAGGTGAATAATTTAGAATTCTTTTATCCACCCATCCTGAAAAGCTGCCTTAAATGAACATGTATACGTTTACAATGATTTGATCTCAGGATGCTTTTGTGGACTTTAATAGAAAGATGTAGATAATTAAAAACCCATTTTATTATTAGTAAGGGAATGGGGAAAGTTGTTGATCCAATTCACCTGTGGTAATATTTTTTAGTGATTTTATGTCTGATTGTATCTGAATACCATAAATTCCTTTCTTTGGAGTTTGGTTAGTATATATTTTTTCCACTGCATCTTTTAAATTACAGTGTTGGTGATAGGAAACATTGGGTCCTAGAGAGCCTGGAGTTCACATTTCCAATTCTTCCAGTTCTTCACTTTGTTACCTGGGCAAGTTACTTTTTATCTCTCTGAAAGTCTGTCTACAAAATGAAGAATGAAAACTTTCTTTTCTTATTTTACTTTATTTTATTTATGGAGGGCTGGGCAATGAAGAGGTCTCTTGCCATGTGGGAAATACTGTACCAATTGAGCTACATTCCCAGCCCTGAAACACATTGTTTTTTCCCGTTCCTTTTCTAGTTCTCTTAACATAGTAGACAGATGCTGTACCACTGAGTTATATCAGCTCTAACCTTCTTTTATTATTTCTGTATAAGAAAAACTTGGTTTTTGCTTAGAGGGTAGATCTGCTGTAAATGTAAAGAAAATTTTATAGTTACCATGTGGGAGTGGTGAGTAAATTGATTTTGTTGAGCAGTAGTGGGGTTTACAGATTAAGGTTCTTGTCTGTCATCTCAGACACTGGTTTAAATCATTCATGGCTCAGTTCTTTTTGCTTAGCAGTTACAGGTTTCATTTTCTAATCTGTAAAACGTCTTTAGAAGTTTGAAATAACCAAAGCTACAGCTCAGCTTGGTGTCATACAATAAATAAGCGGTCTTCAAATGTTAGGTTCTGCTGTAATTTATATGTTGTAATTTTAAAGTCTTTTTTTTCTCTTTCCCTCAGGCTATGGTGAAATAAATGGTAATGCTGGAGAAAGAGAAATATCTTTAAAGAGCCTGGGTTCTGATGAAGCTACCAGCCCTATTTCCAGGGTCCTCAATGGCAACCAGCAAGCTGTAGATACTAGTCTGAAGCAGACTGTGAAAGCTGGCACCTTTGGGAAGACAGGAATTAAAACCAAGAATTTCATTCAGAAAAACAGTATGGACAAAAAGAATGGGAAGTCTTATGAAAATAAATCTGGAGAAAACCAGTGTATAGAAAAGACTGATACTGTAGCAATTCCAAATGGTGTTGTAACAAATAATTCAGGCTATATTACAAATGGTTATATGGGCAAGGGCGCAGATAATGATGGTAGTGGATCAGAAAGTGGATATACCACTCCTAAAAAAAGAAAAGCTAGGCGCAATAGTGCTAAGGGTTGTGAAAACCTTAATTTAGTCCAGGAGAAAATAATGCAACAAGAGACTAGTGTCCCACCCTTGAAACAGGGACTTGAAACTTTTAAGCCCGACTACAGTGAACAAAAGGGAAATCGAGTAGATGGTTCGAAGCCCATTTGGAAGTATGAAACTGGACCTGGAGGGACAACTCGAAAAGCTGCTGTGGGTGATATGCTTCGTAAAGGTTCAGATATTAAAGCTGGTGTCAACAATAAGAAGTTTGATGATCGGCCCAAAGGAAAGCATGCCTCAGCCGTTGTCTCCAAAGAGGACTCATGGACCCTATTTAAACCACCTCCAGTTTTTCCAGTGGACAATAGCAGTGCTAAAATAGTTCCTAAAATAAGTTATGCAAGCAAAGTTAAGGAAAACCTCAACAAAACTGTACAAAACTCTTCGGTGTCACCATCTTCTTCTTCATCCTCTTCATCATCTACTGGGGAAACTCAGACCCAGTCTTCAAGTCGATTATCCCAGGTCCCTATGTCAGCGCTGAAATCTGTTACTTCTGCCAACTTTTCTAATGGGCCTGTTTTAGCAGGGACTGATGTAAGCATGTATCCTCCAGGTCAGCCACTGCTAACTACTGCTGCTAATACTCTAACACCCATCTCTTCTGGAACTGATTCAGTTCTCCAGGACATGAGTCTAACTTCAGCAGCTGTTGAACAAATTAAATCTAGCCTTTTTATCTACCCTTCAAATATGCAAAGTGTGCTGTTGAGTACAGCACAAGTGGATCTGCCCTCTCAGACAGATCAGCAAAACCTGGGGGATATCTTCCAGAATCAATGGGGTTTATCATTTATAAATGAGCCCAGTGCTGGCCCTGAGACTGTTATTGGGAAATCATCAGATCATAAAGTGATGGAGGTGACATTTCAAGGAGAATATCCTGCCACTTTGGTTTCACAGGGTGCTGAAATAATCCCCTCAGGAACTGAGCATCCTGTGTTTCCTAAAGCTTATGAGTTGGAGAAACGGACTAGTCCTCAAGTTCTGGGTAGTATTCTAAAACCTGGGACTACTACTGAGAGTGGAGCCTTATCCTTGGAATCCAGTCATATAGGTGACCTGCAAAAAGCAGACACCAATAGTCAAGGTGCTTTAGTGTTTCTCTCAAAGGACTATGAGATAGAAAATCAAAATCCTCTGGCCTCTCCTACGAACACTTTGTTAGGCTCCGCCAAAGAACAGAAATACCAGAGAGGCCTAGAAAGGAATGATAGCTGGGGTTCTTTTGACCCGAGGGCTGCTATTGTATATCACACTAAAGGTAATTCATTTCTTTTCTATATGAAGATTTTTACTGATGAGATTTTGTTTGTAATAAGTAAATTTTGAAAACTATACGTTAAGAATTTCTGAGCTTAAGAATGACTGCATAAGAATCTAACGGACTCTTTTAATTTAGGATCTTTGGAAATAGTGTGGTTAAAGTTTTAGAGGGAATGTTCACTTTTTGAACTTAAAAGCATTTTTATATGGTTGGTTATAGTTGACCTGTCTGATACAGGTATGGTGGGAGAGAACGAATTTGCCTAAAAGGATGATGATGTATTTTGAACATTTGAGCTAAGAGTTGAAAATACTTTTCTTCAAATAGGTAATCTTTGCTTTTTATATCATCTGTTGCTTTATTAGTGAAGCATTTAATAGTCTAATTTGCTTAAAGTGAGTAGGAACAGTGTTTTTGAGGAAGGTCAGAAAAAGGTCCAATTAGCCAGGCCTGATGGTGCATGCCTATAATCCCAACACTTGGGAGGCTGAGGCAGGAGGATCGATATGAGTTCGAGACCAGCCTGGGCTACAAAAGTGAGCTCAAGGCCAGCCTGAACTGCATAGCAAGAGCCTGTCTCCAAAAAAACAAAAAAGGTCCAGTTAGTGTATAAGAAGGAATAATGGATGCTAAATGGTAGCTAGAAAGTAATTTAGACCTACTACAATGGCAAGCACATTTATTTTTGGATATTCTAGAGAAACAGGCTCTGGATCAAAACCCATGTAAAAGGGAACTTCCGGGGTGGACGCAGTGGTGAGCACAAAGAGGCTGAGGCAAGAGGATTGCTGGAGGCTATTCTAGAGAGCATATCAAGAGTTGCTTCTAATTGAAAAAAAAAACCTTATGTTTCATACTAGTGTTTTTCTTAGAATATGATCTATAAAGAATTTGCTGACTGGCAACAGAAGTTTAAATCCTTAAAAGCAAATAGTAAGATTAAGTAACTTTGAATTTGAATAATGAATTTTAAAAGATTTTGCTTATGACAACAGTGGCTTTCAGTCTTCACACCCTTTTATTACTTCTGTCCTTCCCGACAGCAACACCCTTACTCAGTGACTTAATAAATACAGGGACTGGGGAACATGACAGATTGTAGGGGATGAGGTAATTACTGTGTTTTCTTAGGACGAGATCATTGCCTCAAATGAATAGCAATGCTATTTGACTTTTTAAGCAAATTACCTAGTTTTATTCCTTGCCAACTGGAAGATACTGAGTATAATAAGCATGTTTTTGTATATCTTTTCTCTCCTTTAAAAAAGAAAAGGGAATAGTGACATCTATTTATGAAAGTTGATAGAAATCTTGGCAGATAAAATTTAACGTGTCTTCTGTTCCAGCTCTTTTCAGAAGTAAATAGGAGTTAACACAGGAGCTGGATATTTTCAGGAAAGTGAGGCACAAAAGTTTTTGATGTCTTAGAGGATATGTTTAGGTATTTTGCATTTTGTGTGCCATCTGCTTGCTAGAGTATCTATAGAAATATTTACCTAAATGTCTTGAACTTTGGTCATTGTGTGAACCTGAGATGATATCTCAAAGTATTATATTCTCCCACTATCTGTAGAAAATTGTGGTATAATAGTAATCCACCGTTAGGTGGTTGTGTATGATTTTTTTTTTAAAGATACCAGTTTTAATATCTAACCCCAAATGACTCATTTTTTTTGTTTAAATTTCCAGACCTTTTTAAACAGAAATAAGAGTATTCATATATTGCTAGTTATTTGGTATGTATTTTCCTTGCTGATGGACAAAGTAAATATGAAATTAACAGCTGAGGTAAATGAAATGCCTCTACATGATAGTTATGTTGACTTTTCTGATGTGATTAAAAAGTCTTTTTTTGTTTTGTTTTTGGCGGGACCAGGGTTCAAACTCGACCTCGCACTTGCCAGGCAGACCCTTGTGCCACAGAGCTAACTCCCCAGCCTCTCCATTTTGTTTTAGTTTAGTACAGTGGGTTTTGTAGTTGAACATTATTGAAATGAATCACATTGAGTTATTTGGTATTTGTCCCCTGAAACAATAAATAATATTGAACTCAATTAGATTTCCGTAGGAGGACTGGTGAGATAGCTTAGCAGACTAAGTGCCTGCTTACACAAGTACACAGACTGGGGTTTGATCCAGAGCATCACAGGCTGCACTGGCCCCACCCTGGGGTGCGCTGAGCTGACCACCCAGACTGGGCATGGTGGCACGTGCCTATAATCCCAGCACTGAGGAGGCTGGAAACAGGAGGATTACTGTGAGTCTGAGATGTGTAATGAAACCCTGTACCAAATACATAAGAATAAATACATAGAATTCCATAGGGAAGAAGGTCTTTGAATTTCTGTCAAATGTTGATCTACTGACTTTCTACTATGTGAAGTTTTCTTTTACAATTTTCTTAAACCTTACAAGAGGTAATTAATTGAATTTATGGAGTATTAAGAGCACCTATATTATCTTAGTTTAATGTTCCTGGGTGTCCAACTTTTGGCTTGCCTCAGCCACTGAGTGAAGAGAAATTGTCTTGATTGTATATAAAATATGTTGTTAAAGGGCCAGCCAGATAGCTCAGTGGACTAATGCGCCTGTTCAACTATATATTTATTATTTATTTATGTTTATGGCCAGTTTAGCCTGCCCTGGGGTTGTGGGTGGGGCTGGTGCAGCATGTGGTGCTGAACCACAGTTCCTGCAGTTGCCTAAGCTTGCCTAAGCAGGTGCTTTAGACTGGCCCTAAAGCACCTGTTAAGGCAGAGTGCAGCAGCTGGAGTTTGATCCCCTGATCCCCAGCCTGCTGTGACAGCCCTGCCCCTAGGGTGTGTTCCTGTAATCCCTAGAGCGCTCACTCCTTAATCCCAAATGCTCAGGAGGCTGAAAACGGGAAAATCAATACAAGTCCAGTGTACATATTGAGACCCTATAGATTCTGTAGACTCTGTACTAAAAATACATTTAAAAATGTTTGTGTGTGTGTGTGTGTGTGTGTGTGTGTGTATTTAATTTTTATAAGGAAAATGGTTTAAAGATTTTTAGGAGAGGTTTATTTTGTGTTTTTGGTGTTGAGGACTAAACCCAGGGCTTCAGCTTGCTAGGCAAGAGTTCTACTGCTGAGCCAAATCCCCAGCCCCAAAACTATTTAAATTTTTTTAATGACAGGAAAGAAAGCAACATAAACTTGGCATAGGAAGCAGAATAGCCTTCCCCTACACAGCATCATTGTCACCTGTGCAGCTGCCCTTAAGCACTTGCACTTGAGTCATGAAAATCATGAAACGTCGTAAATTTACTATTTTGTAGCACCACATTATTAGCTAACTCTAACTTTAACCCGAACCATGTGGGCTATGGCCTGAGTATACCTAGGAAGTGACTTTAGTGCTTAGTAGTCGGTTGAAGTTTAGAGTTGGGAGTCCCTTGCATTTCATCTAACTTTCAAAATAGATTCCTTAGTTCATTGTGATAAGTACTAAAATATAAAAAGCCCCCTTTGGGCCAGGGAGACAGCTCAGTGGTTAAAGCACCTGCCTGGCAAGTGTAGGGACCTAGGTTTGATACCTGGCACCATATGTCTGTAATCTCAGTGCTGAGGAGGCTGAAACAGGAGTATCAGTACGACCTGGGTAGTGAAACCCTGTACCAAATACATTAAAAAAAAACAAGGCCCTTTCAGCAATTTGGAAGTAGTAGATGGTGTGCTTTCCTACTTTAATAGGAATAGTACTGCTTTTTTTTTTTGGTTTAGCATTAATTTTGCAGCATTAAGAACTGCAGATTTTTAAAAATATGTAACAAATACAGTGAAGCAAAAAGAGGGACTCATGAAAATTCTGGTTCTTGGGACTTTTCCTCTAGCTTTTGGTATATACTATGCCACTGTCTGAAGAAATGACTGTGGGTAGTTAAAGAAATGATTTTGGGGCAAAGGAAGCTCAGTGAGGAAGCACTTGCCTGGCATTAGAAGACCCTGCTTTCCATCTCCAACATTGCAAATGTAACTTTTTTTTTTTTTTTTTTTGAGGCCCCTGCGCTCTGTGCCTAAGTAGAAACTTTAGTCCACTAAGCTATCAGGTCGGCCCTTGAATTGTTTTCAAAGGCTTCTGTAGATCACTAACATGGAGGTGAATATTGATTTTGAAGTTGTGCAGTGCACTAGTCACTTGAAACCAAATCCTGTGAAATAAGAGATTAATAAGAGTTGTATATTTGGTTGAAATGCACATTTTAAATTTAATTAGTATATTATGCCCAGCTAATTTTGCACTGGAGTGCATAAAGCATTTAAAATGCTGACATTTTGTAAAGCTCATTAAGAAAAAAAATCACATGGCAAATTTAACTTAACACAGATACATATGAGACATACGTTTTTTATTCTTTTTTGGTAGTGGGAATTGAACTTGAGACCTTGTGCTTGCCAGGCAGGCCCTGAGCTACATATCCCTAGCCCAAAGTTTTAATTCTTTTTTTCAAATTATTTAGTACAGGGTCTACAACTGGGACTACAGGCACATGCCACCATGCCCAGTCTCAGTGTGCTCCGGGACCGGGGCCAGCATGGCACTCTGGAGATCCAACCAGTTCCCTGCATGTGCCTATGCAGGTGCTTTAATCTGCTGAGCTACCTGGCTGGCCCAAGATCTTTATTCTTTTTTTTTTTTTTTTTTTTTTTTTTGCGGGCTCTGGGTTTGAACTCACGACCTTGCACTTGGCAGGTAGATAGTACTTGTGCCGCAGAGCTCTCTCACAGCCCACCAAGATTTTTATCCTTGATAGTTGGGTTGTGAGACAACGTCTAAACAATCTGTGAGCACATGAAAATAAGGACCAGTTGTAAAAAGTTTTTAATGTGTTGTAAAATATATATAGTACAAATGCAAGGTCAGTAACCCATTTGTACTGGCTTGTACCATCTTGGTTTAATTACTCCCCGTAGTGAATGAGTTAAGGTGATGGTAAAGAGCCCTAAGTGAAACACTTTGGAAGAACTGTAAGGTAAAAGTTCTGTTGTCCTTTTTCATCCTCAGGGTACTTTTTCTATAGATTAAAATGTCAGTAGTATAAAATATTACTTCAGTCAGCTGTTGAATACAAATTTGCTTTGTTTTATCAGTGCCTCCGTAAGTGGTATGCTACTGGAATAGACTGTTTAACCGATTTGGTGTAAGCCTAGAATAAAAAGAATTAACTGACTAATGGTTCTATTTGTCTGTTGTAGGTAGGGAACTATAACTCTAAGAGTGTTCGTTAACTTTTTTTTTTTCCCTTCGCTTTACCAGTTGTAAAGCATATTATTTTTATTTATTTAGTTTTTTTTTTGAGACGGAGTTGCATTATGCCTGTTTTTTATTTTTTAAGGAGAGTACAAAGTAGTGTTAAAACAAAAATTATATGTGATACAGGATTTAAACAAAATAATATGAATTTTATAGTATTTGTTGTGTTACAGTGTTGTCTTCAGATTAGTTGTTCGTATTACCAGATATGTGCTTGCAAAGTCAGAATAAGAAAGAAAAAATATATAAGAAGAGAGAAAAAGGAAAAGAGTTGAAAAAAGACAAATTGATTAACTGTTCCTTTCCATAGACCAGCAGAAATCCACAGTATAGTTATCCA
>PVKN010019963.1:0-16135 GCA_004027915.1 Capromys pilorides | reverse complement strand
AGTTCTTATTTTCTTCAAAGTGCCATATTCCCTGAACCTAGACAAATGCCTGTCATTCTATAACATTTATTGCCTAAATATAGAAACAAATAGAACAGCTGATAAAGAAATATGAGATTGAAGCAGATACAGTTAGATATAGATTTATGAAGGGTTAACTTATTACAGGATTACTGATGAGAATTTAGAGATATTACAGAGTATCTCTAATATTAGAGATACTTAGAGATATTAGGGATATTTAGAGAATTTAGAGACTTTGGATCTCATACTTGTACTATATAAAGCTTTAACTATTCTTTTCCTATACATTTTTCTCAGTTTTCTTTTCTTTTTTTTTTTTTAAGGCCAGCTCAGCCTGTCCTGGGGGTGGGGCTGGCACAGCATGTGGTGCCGGAGATCCAACTGTGGTCCTTGTGGTTGCCTAAGCTTGCCTAAGTGAGTGATTTAGACTACTGAATCATCTCACTGGCCCAGTTTTTCTCAGTTTTCATGCCAACATTTGAGCATATCAGACCAAGCCTTATGCAGTGGTAGTTATTCACAGGCAGGAATCCTCTAGTACAAAGGTCCTCAGCTTCTTGGCCCCAGACTGTTGTGTCCTGTGAGGAACCAGGCTGCACAGCAAGAGTTGAATGGTGGGCAGGCAAGCAAGCAAAGTGTCGTCTGTGTCTCCAGATGCTCTCTATCATGGGTGCTACCACGTGAGCACCACCATGTGTCACATGAGTGGTGGCATCAGATTTTCACAGGTGCATGCACTCTGCTGTAAATTGCACATTTGAGGTTCTAGGTTGCTTGATCCTTTTGAAAATCT
This sequence comes from Capromys pilorides, assembly GCA_004027915.1. Taxonomy (NCBI): domain Eukaryota; kingdom Metazoa; phylum Chordata; class Mammalia; order Rodentia; family Capromyidae; genus Capromys; species Capromys pilorides. The sequence continues at coordinate 15,318 of PVKN010019963.1, read as the reverse complement.
AGTTCCTGATGATCTGAGACAGAGCAGAAGCCCTGCTTCTCATGCAGTGTAGTGGCTACAAATACAGATTAACATTAGCAGACAGGTTTGACTACGGAGACCATGGTAAGTCAATTGCTTGCACATTCATATCAAGACCCCATCAGTAAGTGGCAAGTGACAATCTGCATCTGGTGGCAGACTTTACAGTGGCAAGTATGTTGATGTACTTCATATTCCGCACTAATATTAGTCCGTGCTTGATCTGCCCATTGTTTGATTTACCACTTTTAGCTGTACCTCTTTTCTGCACCATACCCTAGTCTCAGTTTTGGTAAGCCCACAGAGCTTCTCTAGCCAAAATGAGTGAAAACCAAACAACATCACTGGAGAGCCTCTTGAAAAAAAGAGAAATCATTCAGGGATGAGACAGCAGAAGACTGTCAGAGTGCTCACAGCAACAACAAAGCGACACTGGAAAGAAAACACCGAGAGTTCTACCTCAATCACAGCTTCACAGCAACAAATGACCCCATTCTCCTAGCCTTCTTTGTGTCACCAACTTTCCAGTGATGTCATGAAACTTCCAAAACTGCTCTGTTACATGACAACCGGGGACCCTGCATTATGAAACAAGACTTTGGCATTTTTCCAAAGGAAAAGAAATGTGAATACAAAGAACAGAAGCAGTTATGAAAGGCCATCATTTCATCAAATATATTTGCACTGATAGAAACATTCTTAATGGCCAACTACACTGCTATAGCTAAGAAGCCCTTTGCTATTGGTGAAGAGTGGATCTGGCCTGCTGCCAAGCACACATGTCATGAGCTTTTAGGCGAAGCTGCAATTCAAAAGGCGCTCTGTGTTCCTGTTCCAGCTAACACCATAAGTAGATGAATTGTTGAGCCAGAGGCTCTTAAGGCACATTTGTTAAAAAAGGTTAAAGAGTCACCATGCTATGCAATTCAGGTTAATGAGTCTAATAATGTTGTCAGAACAATGCTTACTTTTGTGTGATCCATCTTTCTATAGAATGTGTAAGGCTATGTGATGTGCATTTCTGCTGTCAATACCACAGCAGCAGAGTTGTTTAAGGCTTTCAATGATTGCATATTAGTAAAACTAAGCTGGCCATTTGGGGTGTGTGCATGCATGGATGAACTGGCTGCCATGTTGGGACAGCTTTATTTTTTTACTACTCAGGTCAAAGAGGTTACTTCTGAATGGAAGTCTGTGTAGTGTGTTGCCAATCCAGGAATGTTGGCTAGCCAAAAGATGCCACCTCCATTTAAGAATGATTTTCAGGATGTGATTAAACTACATTAGAATATACACCCTATATGCATGTCTGTTTGGACTGCTTGTGAGGAGATGGCCTAGAGAACACACCATTTCTATTATACACAGTGAGGTTGCTTCCTACAGGAAGGTCGCTTAGCAGAGGTTTTGAGCTACCTCCAGAGGTTTATTTTAGAAAAACAATCAGCATCAGTAGTATTTGTAGTGATGCATCATTGGTCACAAAATTTTCTTATTCAGTGAATTCAGTCTGTCACTTCAGGGGAGAGTGACTACTTGCTTACTTCAGTAGATAAAGTGGATGCATTCAAAGCCAAATGGACACTCTGGTGGTGCTGAGTGAACACTGGGGCTTTTGATACAGTTCAAATATTAGCAGAGACCTTTGAAAGAGACTGAGCCAGGGTTTTTCTGTCACCAATATGGTGCATGCTCACCTATTTGAAATTTCAAAAGAGTTCAAGCATTACTTTCCAATCACAAAGGATACCTGAACCGGGACAGAATGGGCCCATGACCCACGAGGGAGAAAGCTAGTTGAGCTGCCTTTATCCCTGCCAGCGGAGGCTCAACTGCTTGAAATTGCAAATAATGCTGGACTTAAAAATATGTTTGAGACAACTTTAATACATTCTGGATAAAGTCAAAGTAGTATATCCTGGGATTGCCATAAAAGCATTTAAAAGCTGGCTGGCATTTTCATCATCCTATTTTGCTACAGTGACAGCAAACAAAACAAGATTACAGAGTGTACTCAGCGTAAGCAACTACCTCCACTGCCCCTGTCTTCCATCATTCCAAGATAGAATCATAGGAAAACAAGCTCAGGGATCATACTTGTTCTGCATCATCCTGAGATTGTGCTCCTCCAACTCCCAGATTCATGGAAAAAAATTGTCTTCCAAAAAAACAGTCCCTGATGCCAAAATAATCAGGGAACTGTTGATCTTGTAGGTGACTTGTCTCTGAGTGCTGCCCATGGAATACAACACACACTGCCTGACACAATGATAGACACAGTTCACTAGATTACTGCTAACAGCTTTTCCAACTTGCTACCTCTCTGCCTTTTTACTATAGAAATATTCAATATTGACCATTGTGGCAGTTACTAACTATTGTGGCAATGAGGTATAGTCTTCGGACATAGTTTTGGTCAATAAGACAAATAGATTTCGATCTTTCCGTCTCTGTCTCTATGCCTTCCTCACTCCATGGGGTGGTGGGAGGCTTGGAGGACATGCTTGTGAGGCCTTTTAGCTCATAGGAGGGACAGGTGTAAGAAGCAAGCTTGCTTGCCTTGATCCTTTTCCAATCTTCCTGCTTTAAGTATAGAGACAATGATATCTAGCTCTGTAATGGCCATCTTGCAACCAAAGACAAAGTTGAGGATACAAGTAAGTAGTTAGAAATGATAAAATGAATGAGATTGAAAGCCTACATGCTTACATTGAGCAACTAAGCTAACCTACAGACCATACCCTACCATAGCTCTTGTTATGAATTCTTGTTATGGAAGAAAAAAAAAACCTTACTCATTTAGACCATTATCAACTTGATTTTCTGTTAATTGTGCTGATTTTTTTTTCTCACTCAATGTCAAGCTACCCTAAATGAGTTCTCTTCCAGAAAGTTGGCATGTATACCATAATGGAGAAGAGAATGGTTGGGGAAAAGGAGGAAATGAGAAAAGAAACCACCAGCATAAGCACAGGATGTGTGAGATTTAGAACAGTAAGCAAAAGTACGCCATGCTGAGGGGAGAACAAAAACATGTGGAGGTCTTATAGCTGTAGCAGCAGCAGCAGCAGCCACCAGGTCTTGGTGACAGGACTGAGTGCCTTGAGCTGTGCTCCCTGGGTACCAGCTCATTGTTGAATCTTTTCTCTGTGGACTCTCCTATACATCCGTACAATGTTCCTTGTCATCAAAGGCAATCAGAGTGTCTCTATCTCATGCAATTTAAAGAGCCCAACACACATAGTCTCTAGACTCAAAATAGTGTTGCTGCCTTGTTCTTAAAGAAAATATTTCTCAACATCACAATGGACTACTAAATCTGTTGCTAAGAGGAACTAAGCAACCTAAAGAAGGCATGCAGTATGTCCTTGATACCCATCAATTCCTCTTTCAGTGTCTTTTCCCCTCCAGTCTATGCACTGCAAATGGAACTCACCATTCTAGTGCCCCAGCCCTGCTTACTGCTTAGAGACATCTAGAAACTGCCTACTTTGTGAATATCTAGAATTGTCCTGATTCATAGGGTTTCAACTTAACACCTCTCTTCACTTTGATCTCTTGTCAACATTTAGGTAAAATCATTCTATATAGTGTAGGCAGATGCTCTTAGATGACTATGAGTAGTAATAGTCAAAAAAATTAACTTGTTGAGATCAGTATTTGATAATTATACTGGGATCAACACTCCAAAATCTATATTTTGGCATTATATCAGTTTTGAATTAGCAAAAATAATTATTAGACAATGTCAACTAACAAGTAATAACAATAGCAAAACAATGAATTTCTAATAATATCTTTGTAGGTCTTTACAGGAAGTAGGGAATAAATTATTTTGCCTTGGACTGAAAGGTCTTTTGGGTGCCTTTCAAATATTATTTATTTACAGAAAATAATTATGCCCACTTCCTTTTGTCACAGTTCTTATGTGGAGGCCATGCATTGAGCTACCAGATTCCTTATACATGTACTGGTGTTGGCTGTAAGCAAAGACATCCTTGCAATGAATCTATGTATTTATATCTGACAAAGAGGTATTTGCTCCCTCTGAGATCTGAAATCTATTGTTTGCCAGTGTTATTATTTATGTATAGGTGTCACCCTAAAGCCTCATGCAAGTATGGGGCTGGCTTCTGGAGTTTGTGATTGACTATTGTGATTGTGGGTGCTGCACCTGCTCTGGGGCAGGTAATCTGCATTACAATGTGAGGAGGCCAGAGAGGCTAGCTACCTGCCTGAGCTGCTGTCCCCTGCCTTTGCTCTTTACTGCCACTATGAACAGTTGTGCTGTGTCATATGTTACTCTGCCTTGGAAGCAGCTGAGTATGGACTGAAATCTCTACTAACTGTGAGTTAAATAAACCTTTCCTTCCTTCCTTCCTTTAGGGTGTCGAGCATTTGTCTCAGCAATGACAGAAGAGTAACCGGTACAGAATCTGGTACCAGAGGAGTGGGGTCATTGCTGTAACTACAAGACCATGTAGATTCCAAGCTTTTGGGAGTGGCTTATGGGAAGAAATAGGAAAGGTTTGAGATGTTGTCTGACAGTGGAGTGCTGAAATGCCGTCGGCTATTCTGTAAGGGAGATTCTGATCAGAGCTCAGAAACCCAGAAGGCTGGTGGAAATCCTGACTATAAAGAGCAGGCTGGGAGGTTTCTGCTGGGAAAAAGAACTGCATTGATTGTTGGACTCCAGATGATGTGTGTTATGACTTGGCAAAAAGCTTGTCTGTATTTTGCTCATTTCTAGAGACTTTGCCTGAGACAGAATTTAAGCATGGTGGACTGATTAATCTGGCAAAAGAAATTTCAAAACAGTTGAATGTTGAGGCTGTGGCATGGTTATTGTTGGAGGTTTTTAATCATATTAATGTTGAAAATCAGGAGAAAAGAGCCCAGCAGGGCGATTTAAACTTTTGTGAGTTTGGCCCGAAAGGAAGCTCCACTAAAACTGTGGAATGCAAAGATAGAGCTGAGAGGATCTCCATTGCCCAGAAGGAACAAGAGAATGAAAAGGATGGCCTGAAGGCATCAGCGGAGGTGGCAGGGTGCCACCCTTTGTAGTCCCAGAATTGCAAAGGTCAGGAACTGTGCCTTGAGGAGAAAGCTGCAGAGCGCCATGTTGAACAATGGTGGAGGCTGCTTAGGGTTAAGAATATTTACATGGTCTTGATGTTATGTGGCAGCCTCAAGACAGATGATCTAGGATGTTTGTTCTTTAAGTTGTTTAACATTTGCATAGTGTTTGTGAGGTAACTCTGTCATAGGTTAGCCCAAGAGCAGTTTATTAACTAGGTTAGGGTTTGTGTGTGTTGAAATTTAAAGATGCTCCCAATTAATGGAGCTGTCTTTTTGAAGGTGACAATCTTTAGAATTTATAGGTGTATAATATCAGAAGAAAAACACAGGCCCACTTTAAGGATTTATTGTACTTAGAAGACTTTTAGGTATTTAGGAATTAGGTGTATGGGCAGGAAACAAGAACAAAACAGCAGACCTGGAGAATGAGCATTTTGTAAACTTAGGTAACTTTGATTATGTCTTGAAGCTGTTGTTTATCTCAAAACTAAAACTTTAACACTCCAATTTCCTTCTCCTTTCTATTGGTCTATGTTTCTTCTACCTTACCTCGATTCTTCTCTTTTTTCTTTTCTCCATCAAACTTGCCATAAAAATTCACAGGGTTCTCTGTTCCTTTGGGTCTTTATTTTCTTATGAAAGCTCCCATTTCATTTAAAAGGCTTATTGAATAAATTTGCTTGATTTTATTGTATTAATCTTTTTCTTTCATAGGTTCCTCAAGCATGAACCTGACAATGGGCAGGAAATCCTTTGTGGGAGATTAGAAAATCTGCAGTTACTCGTTTGATCAAAGAATATATGTATATGTACTATGTACACCTAGATCTTTCAAGGGGAATTAAGATACACTAAGTTTGTGTGAACAAAGAATTTATAATATGAATTTTGGGGCTAGAAGTGAAATCGCAATGAAAAAGTAATCTCTTTCTATTTAAAATTGTGTTGTGTAGGGGCCAGAGAGATAGGTCTGTAGCACAGGTGCCTGCCTGGCAAGTGCAAGGTTGTGAGTTTGAACGCTGGTCCCAACAAAATAAATAAATAAAAAAATAAAATAAAATTGTGTTGTGGGCTGGCTAGATGGCTCAGCGGTCTAAAGTGCCTGCTTAGGCAAGCTTAGGCAACTGCAGGGACTGCCATTCAATGCCCGACACCACATGCTGCACCAGCTCCATCCCCAGGGCAGGATGAGCTGGCCATAATATAGAATTGTGTTGAGAACAATTTTATCTGTGTGCTGGAGCTTATCATCTGGATTTGTGTTAACTTTGCCACAGAACAGTTGTAGATTAGGAATGAGGCAGAGGGGCCCTTCTCTCCAGCTGGTTGAATATTTTTGAGGGAGGCAATGGTGTGCTGTGCTCAAGCAGGAAGTCCCTGAAACTGGAGCACTGGGCCTCAGTACCCCTCAATTGTTGATTAGTCATGTGATCTTGAGCAAATCACTTAACGTGACAGTTAAGCTTATTTCAATTTGATTGGCTTGGGGGCTGCCTAGGAAATTAATAAGGCATACGTCTGTGTGTATGTATAGGTAGATTATGGAGGACTGGCCTTGGGGTGTATATCTGGTCCCTGGCCACTTCCTCTGTGCTTTTCTGCCTGTACTCTGCTTCTGGCCCTCGCAGACTGAGTACCAGACCTGTGCCATGTTCTTCTTCCTTGAAACTTCTGCTTTGAAATGAAACCCATTTACTGAAACCCCTGAAACTATAAATCAAGTACACCTTTTCTCCTTTACATTGTGGGCGTGAGTGTTTCTCCCAGCAATGGGATAGCTGGCTTCTGTTACCTTTCTGTGTCTTGTAAAGTGGAGATAGGACAATGGATGCCACATCAAATACTTGTGATGGTTAAATGAGGCAGTTTGGAAAATCCTCAGTCTTTTGCCTGGTAAGAGGTAAACATTAGGTCATCACTTGCTAGATTCTTCACCTGTCCTCTCCCAACTAAAGAGAACTAGAGAGAGAGAGAGAGAGAGAGAGAGAGAGAGAGAGAGAGGGCCGTCTGGTACAGTTGAAAAATATCATTGCATTTCTCTGAGGGTGGGAAGTGGTGAAGAAATTCTTTGTAATGACTTTGAACTTAATCTTAAAATCAGTTTCTATTCTTATTTTGGGCTCCTAGCAACACCAAATAGTACTAGAGAAAAGAGACTTTTAGCTATCTGTATTCCCTATAGATGAGTAATCAATGTATGCACTTTTGAAAAGCAAGTATACTTCTTTGAGTTACTGCAAATGATAAATCACCATTGGTCTGTGAGCTCCTTGTGTTGCCATGGTTTCTGTACTTGCCTATGTGATGCGTCTTGTACCTTTATCCCACTCCTTAGTCATTCATTTTAGGTTTAAATATATCACCAGTCTGGTAGAAGTCAATGGAAAGAGCTTGCTTATTAAAAATCAAGACATAATGATCTGGGTGTGCTAGTGCATGCCTGTGGAGCTAGCTACTCAGAAGCATGAAGCAGAAAGATTGCTTGAGCTCAGGACTTAGAGACCAAACTGCCAACATAGCAAAACCCTGTTTCACAGACAGACAGACAGACAGACAGACAGACAGACAGACAGACAGAAAATTAAGCCAATGCTTCCTTTAGGCCAAAATAGAGAAGAACAATTTAACTGGGACTGAGATGAGGACAAAGATTTTAAAAACTCCATCAAAAGAAGAGTGACGCTTAGGATATAAATATAACCAAAATGTAGAGATTGGGGAAGCAAAATTTTCAGCATATCATCAGCAGAGGTCAAGGGAAAGGATGTCTTTTCCTGATGGAGGATATATCTAGTCTCTTTGCCAGAGGAATCCAGTAAGAGTGAGGAGACCAGAGAGCCTGGGTTCAATCCCGGTCTCGTCATGTAAGGGCTTTGTAGCCTTTGGCATGGAACTGAACCTCTGCAGGAGCCACACTTCTCATCATCCATGAAAGGGAGTGCATAGTCTCACTCATTTCACTTGAGTACATGCAAGAGTTGGGTGAGTGTGCGCAGTGTCATTCTTGTAGGAGCTGGGAGACAGATGGGCAGATAAGCCCTCAGGAGTGCTGCTCTCCACTCAGCATCTTCTCTTTGCTCCCTCTTCTCCAGCTCTCCCTTCCTCACCCACTCTGTGCTGTCACACTTGCCTTTAACTCTGGCTGTTTCATGAAGTTGAAGCTGAGGCTCTGACTTGTGATTTTCTGCAAAATTACATGCTAGAGTTCCTTGCAGTGCTGAGAACACACATTCATGGTGATGGTCGTGGACTACTGAGGTTTCTTGTGTGAAATAGCCAGGAACCCTGCCCAGGTTCTGAGCTGCGTCTCTTGATTCAAATGGGACTGGCTGCCTTTGGAAGGGACCTTGTCCCTTGCCTGGACTTGGGACTTCAGAACACAGACACTGATACGAGGTTTAAGATGGAGGAGCAGTTGGCCTGTGAGAGGAAGTCAAGGTGAGAGCGGTCTGTCAGGGTGATGCAGGCTGATAGAAACGCTAGAAGGTTACAGAGGCCGAGTAGGTAATTATTGCAGAGTGAGAAGCTGAGCTCAGCTTCCTACAGATCCACCTTTCTTCCCACCCCAAGCGTCTATACTTAAATAACAGCTGTAAAGAGAACTTTCACTCATGGCCTAACAACCTGCTTTCAATACATTTTGATGCCCCCTCACAGTGTAATGTTTCCTTAGGTTTTGCTTGCTTAATGTAGAATTAAAGCGAATGAACACTATATTCCCCAGGATCCCTGGGTACTGGCAAGTGATTAAGTTTCTTCAAATAAATATGTGGAAGTCTTCATTTGGGGGGAGCTGGCATAGGTTGTTGAATTGTTGGCAGCCAAGATCGCCCAATCTGTGTTGCATTTTTCCTTCTCGACATAGGCCACCCTTCCACCCTCCCCCAGGGAGACCTACTGGCTCCTATATGCCAGTAATTTACTGTCTTAGTTGTTCTTCCCTTGTTACTGGGACAAACACCCAACACTCAAAGTGAGAGAAGGAAAGGTTTATTTAGCTCACAATTGCTGGAGGTTTCATAGTTTCAAAAAGCCTGAATTATGTAGCAAGACCTTGGAGCTTTATTTGGTCAGGAGAGAGGGTCAGTGCCTCTGTCTTCTCCAAACATCTGTCTGCCTGAGGTGGCCTCAGTCAGACACTGCTGCACACTCTACAGGGTCTGCAAGAGAGGCTGGGACATCATCATGGCCAGGATGACCTGCTCCACGCCTCTGAGAGAATGCAAGCTGGGGGGAGCTTGCACTGCAAACTTAGCAGTTTGTGCGTCTCTGGCCTCAGCCTCACCACTCTCTGGCCCTACCACTTGAGCTCATCCTGGTCCCCTGGCCCTGCTCCTCAAGCCACTTACTGCTTCTCCATCTGTCTACCCCAAGACTTACAGGAGGCTTTGCGGGGACAGCTAGACATAAACCAATACATTTACCAACTAAAAAGATCAGCCAGGATTCTAATCACATGATGGAGAACATATCTAGTTTCAAGCAGAGGTAGTAGATTGCAAGTTTGATAAGTAAGAGCTAACAGAGTATGTTGGATCCTAAGCTGAAAAATAAACATGTTAAGGGGTGTGGCTAAAGAGAGTTGAATTGTAAATAAGAACTTTAAGGCAGATAAGAAAGTTTGCAAAAGGTAGGAAAAACAATATTTGATTAAGTAGCATCTCTAGTTCAGGAATCATCAGACATACTTCTAGGTAAATAACAGGGCCATGGCAGGAACTAGACAAGTTGAGGAGGAGGGTGCTTGCTACTCTCAGGCTTGATATGTTTATTCAGGAAGTCAGATGCTATTTTCCCATGAATAGCAGACAGAACAGGTTTAGAGAGATAACACAGGATCTGAGATGTGCTATTAGGGGCAGATGTGTTGGGCAGTGCTCCAGTTCTGCTGAAAAACAAGAGGTGTCTCAATTACTCTTCTCTCATTGCTGGGACAAATACCCAACACTCAAAAGGAGGAAAGGAAAGGTTTATTTAGCTCACAGTTACTGGAGGTTTCAATCCGTACTCAGTTGGTTCCAGGGCACAACAGTACATGGCAGAGAACAACCTTTCATGGAGACAGCAAAAAGCAAGAGAGCAAAAAGGAGGAGTAGCAGCAACAATGGCAAGAAAGAGGAAGTCTGTCTTCCTTAGGTTGCATTCAGGTTACCCACCCAAGGCTGGGAATAGCACTCACACCCAAAATTCCAGCAATGGTCACACCCATAATTCCTTTGGATCATGAATTAATCTCAAACTGTAGAAGTCCCGCCCCATGACTGCATGAGGCTTTGTGGGGAGACAACAAGACACAAACCATAACAAGAAGCAAATAAGCTAGGGAAGATTGTTTTAAGGCCCAGGCACACCCAGCATGGAGAATTGTTGGAAGACTGTGGCTGCGTAAACATAGCAGTGCTAGAAGGAGGCAAAACAGTGGGCACATGATGGCATCAAGCCTGCGCTTGGAGCCAGCACAGGGGGAACAGGCCTCCAAGACCTCAGATGAGACCAGGCCCTGCCATCTAGGAGTGAGGGCCCACTGGCTCACAGGAGCACACATTGTGAAAGTGGCACTGGTTTTAGGCCTGGCTCACCCAACCCAACTTTTCTGTGCTTGTCTCAGTCTGGTCCTTCCTCTTCTTGGGGCTGACTTCCCTTATGGTCACAAGGTGGATTGCAGAAGCTCCAGGGTCACGAGACTCCCCTTGCCCACTTAGATGGAGAGAGAAGACATTTTCCCAAACTTTAAGCAGGTTGTCTCCAACTAGTTTCTGTGGCCAGAGGATAAAGGGAAGAAACAGCTTAGGCCTGAAGGATCATCATGACCCCACTTAGTGTGAAGGTGGGGTTTGGTCTGTCCAAACTTCATGACAGCTATGTGGTGGGATGGATGTTTTGTCAGAGCCCACCAAAGTGTTCAGAGGGGGCCCTCAAACACTCTGAGATGTCATCACATGTAACTAGCAGCATAGCCCACCAACTAAATTTGAGAGGTATCAAACATGATTGTACCAACTAGAGGGTTTTCCAGAAAACAGGCTGGAGGTCCAGGCACATGCAGATACTGCATCTCAAGCCTAAAGCTTCAGGTGAAGTTGCAGTCTGAGTTTAAAAGCTGCCTGCTGGCAGAATTTCTCCTGCTGGATTTCTGCACTGCTGTTTCCAGAGCCTTATCTCTGAGGGAGCTGAGGAAGGAGGGAGGAGCTGACACAGTGCCAAGCTTCCAGAAGCAGGCTTGGTAGCTCAAGAAAAGGCTGGACTATCTAGCCACAGGGCTGAACTTGTCCCAGCAGCCTTTGAAGACAAAGTATCGTGAACAGGTCAATTTCTTAGACTTGCTTTAGGAGGAAAAACATTGGTATGTAGTATAGTTTTTACATATATCCTAAGCCTGGTGCCTTAGGAAGACTGAAGTTTCGGGACCTAAGGGAAGACAATTATTGAAAAAGTTTAGTAAAGGAGGTGAAGTGTGTCCTGGCCCTGCCTTGTAGGACAGCCATTGCGTTGGGTGAGCATGACCCCAGGGTACTCATCCTGAAGCTCTCAGGGGCTGTGCCCAACTTCCCAGAAGCACATAATAAACAATGTGTGTTTTATCATTGTCATGAAATGATTTGGTACTTTGTAGCTCTATTACAACATGGTTAATGTAATTCATTATTATATTACATTTACTATTTTTATATTTATTTCAAGGAAAAGGAAGGAAATTATGAAAATTTTAATCTTTGGATGATAGAAACTGTATTTTTTTCTATCAAAAAATTTAGGTTTTGAATTAGTCTAAAAGTTTAAATAAGGATAGCAATGAGTTTCCTTTTCAGAAGATGCTAAATTCTAATTGTTACTGTATTACTTCATTGACACTTCTGAAGATTTGCGCTTTCCACACTACAGCTTGAGATGTGTGTGTTAGTGTGTCAGGATTACAAGGAGCCGGGAACCCGGTGAGCTATCCTGGTGGCTTTCAATCAGAACACGCTCTGTAAACATTGATCTGGGTCCAATTTACAAGAATGGACTTTTCTCTCCAAGTGAAAGACCTTAGAAGAAAGCAGTTGCCATTCAACTTGCAAGGCAAATATTTGGATTCAAAATTCAGTAAATCCTGTTTGGTCTATGGGTGAGAGTATAAGAAAAAGTGGAAACATCTGAAGATGTTTTGATAGCTGAAACTTGCTGAGTCCAAGGTGGCCCTGGGCGTCTGTGGCCAGTGAGTGCTTACAGTGTGGCTACTCCAAGGACAGAGGGCTGGGAATTTAACTCAACAGCGGGGCACTTGCCTACCATGTGCTGTGGCCCTGAGTTCAATCCCCAGTGCTGCAAAAGAAAGAAAAATGGGAAGATGCTGTTGATGTCAAACACATAACTGGCTTTTAGACTAGTACAAATGAAAAAGAGTAGAGCACATCCTTAATATTTTATTTTACAGATTGCATGTTAAATGATCATATGTTTAGTACACTGAAATAAAAGAACCCAGAATCTTATACAGAACTACATTCCCTAGCCATTTATTTATTTATTTATTTATTTATTTATTTATTTATTTATTTTGAATTGGTCTTGCTAAGTCATTAAATTGCCCAGGCTAGATTCAAACTTGTGATCTTCCTGCCTCAGCTTTCCAGGGTACTGAGATTACTAGTGTACACCACCAGGCCCAGGAAGATCTTAAGCTACACACATGTCTTGCATTAAAGTATGCTCCCTTTCCTCCATGTACCTGTGGTTATGGTAAGTCTTGGACTTTCCTATGGCCTGCCTGGTGTCTGACCCTACCTTCTTTTCTACCTCGACTTCATCTTCTCTTCACATTGGCCAAATCTCCTTCAACCAGTGTGTCCATGCTTCTGAAGAAATTAAAAAACACTGTTTCAGCCTCTTAACTGTTCAGCAAGTACAAAAAAGGTCACTTTGCCCTGTGATTTCTTAAAAGCTGAAGATAAAATTCCCATTGAGATGCTTTTCTTATACTAGAAAATTCTGATTCTTGAAGACAAGAAGTCAAAATTTAGAAAATTATGTAGTGATCTTGTTAAAATAACTTACCTTTCCAGCCTCGTGCATGATTTGTTGCTTCTTCACAGTGAGTTTTTGTTCTGTTCAGTAGTATATCGGTAGCAGACTGTAAGTGCTTCGTTTGGTCTTCATTTCCTTTGAGGGCTGCTGGGCTGTACAAAGCTTGTACATACATGTGTATATTTTTCTTTTGTTAATCAGTTTAATCACTCTCCCATTATCCATCTCCTAAGATATCAATTACTTATCTGTCCAGTTATAACCATCAAGGGGTGGTTTTTCTGCCTTTATATTTTGCTTAACTGTGACAGTTAGTTACCCTACTATACATTAGGTTCTAACTCCTCTGCTTGGCTTTCCTCTGCATCATTATGAAGCTTTGATGTTATATACACAGGGTGCTCAGATCGGGTTATTAATTGCTCTGAGACAGAGAGGGTCTTGCTGTGTAGTTCAGACTGGACTAGAACTCACTGTATAGCCCCAGCTTGACCTTGAACTCACAGTAGTCTTCCGGACTCAACTTCCTGGCTGGTAGAATTACAGGTGTGCGCTCCCATGCCTGGTTTGAAAAGGATGTCTAAATGAAAAAATTGTTACAGGAAAAGACATATTGCCATTAATCCCCCTCAAAATACATCAATCCCCCTGTACTTTGAACATACTTATTTCATTTTTGGCAGTTTATCTTTTACTGTAATAAGTTTAAAATTTTAAAAATATTCACTGTAGCTTTGATCTCTGGGTATATTGGTTCATGTAAAACTAGGGAATCTGCTGAGAGGTTATGAGGGCACCCCAGGGATGCAAAATCAAATCTTGATAAAGGAAGAGAGGTAAGTATCACGAGTTCCTGGAGGAAAAGTTGCTTCCTGGTTTTCTGTTTTGTGCATATGGTTAAAGAAGTCGCTGTGTGGCTTTGAGTTTTACTCATGAGTCAGAGGCAGCTGCATGTAGAAAATGACATCTGTCACAGCCTGATTGGAAATTGGAACTATCCAGCTTGGGACTGGCCCAGGAATGCGGTATTTCTAATTCTTCACATTGCAGCTGGCTCGATCATAATGGCTGTTTATCAATACTAACTTCTGATACAGTAACAGGAAGCACTTATAAAATGTTGCTTGGTTCTTGGCACCAGTGTTGATTATCATTCTGTATCATTTTGGTCATAGAGGGGCAGGTCCTAAAGTCCCAAGCCAGGTGATGTGGCCATCTTATCTTACAATCTGGACCTTTGACCAGATGCATCCAGGACTTTCTTTGTCTCACACATTTCCTGTCAAATTTCCACAGGAAAATCCCCTTGGCTGTGGCTTCTCAAACAAAGTTTGTTGCTTCAAGTGTTAATCACTTTTCAGGATTGTGGCTAAGATCAAGTATAGTTTTTGGTCGGCTTTCTATCAAAGGTTAAAAAAAAAAGACATTTTTCTGGGCCTGGGGATGGAAAGTGGCCAGCTGTGTTAAGCACATGGGTCATTTCTTCAAGGTTAAAGAGGCCAACATTAATGTCATGGGAACTTTTCAGGAACAGAGTGTATGTTTCTCAATGGTAAAAATAGGTACATACAAGAAAAGGGACTCAAGATTTTGTTTTTCCTTCTCCATTTTGTGGATATTTTTCTACTACTTGTTTCATTTATTATGTTTCCTACAAATTTTAACAACTGTGTTTTTAAGAAAGATAGGCTAACTACCCTGAGTTGATTACTGCCCAATATATGCATGAATCAAAAATCATATTGTGGGAACATAGACTGGTGCAACCATTATGGAAATCAATGTGGCGACTCCTCAGAAAACTAGGAGTGGAAGTCCAGTTCAATCCAGCTATGCCCCTTCTAGGAATTATCTCAAAAGAACTGAAAATATCATATCATAATGTGCTTATGCTTATAGCAGCACAATGTGTGAGAACCAAATCTTGGAAACAACCAAAATCCCCATCACCTGAGGAATGAATGAAAAAGATGTGTTTTTACACAATGGAATATTACTCAGCTATAAAGAAAAGTAAATTTGAAGTCTTCATATATAAGTGGATACAAGTTGAAGATATACTCATAAGTGAAATAAACAGACCCACATGTATAAATATTGTATTGTCTCCCTAGTATAAGGACTCAAAAGATAAATAAATAAATAAATTAATTAATTTTGAGCAGTACTAGGAATCAATCTCAGGACTTTGCATTTTCTGCATCCTCAACC
>PVKN010019962.1:0-16139 GCA_004027915.1 Capromys pilorides | reverse complement strand
ATACATAATTTTCAGTTCTGGGAATTAATTCACATGGAGCCACAAGTACAATTCTTTTTACTTTTTATTTTATTTTTTTATCTTGCCACAGGATCTTGTTAAGTCATGGAGTGGCCCGGGCTGGATTTAAACCCAGTCTTCTTACCTCAGTCTTCCAAAGTGCTAGTATTAAGGGCATGTAAAAGCACACTGTATGTAGGCACTGCCCTCCAGGAGCAGTCTAGTAGGTGAAAGTGTCTGTGGAAAGAACCGATGGGCTGTTAACTTATGCAGAGCATTTTAAACAATTCTCCATAAGAACAGCATGTCTTGAATTAGTTACTTCAACAAGAATGTGTTAAACATGTCTTGTTCTCTGCCTGCCTCTTGGTCCTAAAGGAAGGGTAGCAGATAAAGCTCCAGGAGCCAACTCTGAAGATAATCTCCTCTCTGACTCTGGTAGATGGGGGATTGCAGTGCTAGGTGAATAGCCAAGGAGGCAACCCCTGTAGATTTGTATCTTTCTGTAACTCTTGTTTTCTGCTTTATTTTATTATTTTGTGTAGTAATAGGCTATGCTCTTATAATTTTCAAGGGATCCCTTTGTATATCATTTATCTTTTGAAAAATGACTTTGAAAAATATGTAAAACCTTTGTGTAAATTTTTGTGCCATACACTGTACAAAATTTAAATGTTCATTCAGATTACATAGCCATTTGTAAGTTTTGCTAGGCCTTCCACTAGCAGCCAGGCTGGGATCTAATAGTCTTCCAGTGTGTACATTATTCCAGTAGATGGAGCTTGAAATAAACCCAAGTATGGGTTTTTCTTCATAAAATACTTCTAAACATTCAGTTAGGAAGTGTTAGAACTATCTCAGAAGCCTTATCTCTTCAATTCCGTTCTCAGTTAGATTCAGAGCTATATATTTTCCTCCAAGGAAAACACAGATTCATGTCCTCATTTAGTTTAGGTCATCATTGATGGCTGTGGTAAAGTACAACGAGATGTGCAAGTTGGCTGATGGATTAAGGAAACCTAGTAGCCCATCAAGATTACTCTGACTAATGTTGTGTTATTGAGGTTTTCTGATACAGAGACAGTCTTGAATATTTCTGCCGTTTTCTCTGTTTCTTTTTTGCTTTTTGGGAACCAGGGTTTGAACTCAGGCCCTTTTATGCTACTGAGCTATCTCCCCAGCCCCTCCTTCTACCATTTTCTTTCCTCTTTTTAGTCCCCTTTCTGAGGAATGTTACTGCCATCTACAGTTTTGCCATGAGTCCAGTATTAGGATACTGATCCTAGGAGCAGTGAGTTAATTATAGATTTGTTTTTTCATTTTATAGAAAAACTTCCTATAGTAGGAATATACATATCCTTTACTTTAACTTTTTTAGAAAACATGTGCCTTACTTATTTACCTTTCTTATCAAGAAGGAAGTGATGGATTCAAACGCATGGTGTGAGGTTTCACTACAGTGAGGTGTTTTATATTCACTGAGGTGACTTCCTGAGCCTCACTGAGTTTGCCTTCATTCTGTAAGTTACAAAAAGAGCTGTTGAACTTTAAACTTCCTGAAAAAAGGAAAGGGAAGAAGGCTTCCTTGCTAGCCTTTTAGCCTCAGGAATGGGAGACTGTGAATCTAAATAATATAAGGTAAATAAGAGCAACACCCCCAATTTAGTTACATATGCGTGTGTGTAAGATAGTAATGGTAAACCATTTAGAGCTTTCAGAGGTACAGACAGCCCACAGGCTCATAAAGAAATGGGACTCGAGGAGGCAGTCATAATTTGGAGCTTCCTTACGTTTTTAGCCATGAGGCTACAGTACAGAGAGCAACTTAGACAAAAGAAAAGGGTTTTGTGAAGGGTGTAATTTGTGGGGAAGGAGAAAATGTATTGCAAATAAGGCTCATTTGCAAGTTTTTAAAATATAGTTGAGTCTTATATATGAAGTGTTGATAAGTTGCCTTTTATTTATGTATGGTATGTATGTATGTATGTATGTATGTATGTATGTATGTATGTGGTACCAGGGATTGAACTTAAGACTCTGCACTTGGCAATCAGGCGTTTATTCTACTCAGCTGTCTCCTCGCCCCAAGTTGCCTACTTTCGTGGGATGGGGTCTTTTCAATTTCCTGTGTGCTGAGGAAGCCCAGGCCTACTATATGACAGAACTCTTAGCATATATTATATGCATAATGGGTGCAAAATAAATATTTCATTTATGATTTTCCAAATTAAGTTGTTGGTTGATTTTCATCATTTAGTTTCTATAGACTTGTTGCATGCTGGTTAGAAATGCTAGCAGTAGAATGAGTATAGAAGTTAGAAATTGACATAATAAGAAGTAGTAGCTGACACCTATGAAAAAAAGAAAAGGATCAGTGTATGCGACCTCCCTGAATTTTTTATTGTGGAGCTCACATAGCCTATGGATCTTGGTAACCCTTGACCTAAGCCATTATTCTATTGAAGAAAAGGCAGTGATGGGTGCCTTTCAGCACTGTCCTTACTGTGACCTCTGCCAAGCTGCTTAATCTCCCTGATCCTCAGTTTCCTCTTTTATAAGACAAAATGACAAGGCTAGAAAGTTTTGGTTGTCTTTTCCAGATGTACATTTTTATATGTATCAGGATTATCTGAAGCAAACAGATATACGGTACAGATTCATTTAGATTTATTGTATTGTCTATAATAGGAAGTGTGAGCATGTCCAGATTTTAAAAATACTTCCTTTAAAATATTTAGATTTTTTAAACAAAAAACTTGGATATAAATATTGGGGATAAAACTTTTTGCTAAATAAATGGAGATTATTTTAAGGTAGAATTTAATAAAAAGAACAAATGGTGTTCAGTCATTATAAAAGAAGTTGTGAGACAGTGAATTCCTTTCCTTTGAGGAAATAAAGCAGAAGCTATGTGATTATTTATGATATAGCGTACAAAGTTTTGACCAGGTAAAAATCTCTTCAATTGGGCAAGTTTGCTGTGCAAGACAGGGTGTAAGAATGTTGGAGCATTCTTTGCGTTTATTACTGCAGAGTTTGACAGGGAGGCCTGTTACCCAGGAGTCTTTGCAGAGTGGTGGTCTTGAGATTGGGATGAGGTCTCTTGGGGGCTTGTCAGATGCCTTTAAGCTGCACTGTTGGGAAGCTCTTGCCATTTATCCTATTTTGTTTCCAAACTTTAAGGATAATGTTGAAGTATCTTCTTTATTTTCTTTTTCTTTCCTTTTTTTTTAGTGAGCAGAACATATTTATTGAGTGAAAGAAAACTCCTGTCGGAGAGAGGGACAGGAGGGGGATCCCGAGTGAGTATCCCCTCTCCTTTATTTTTTTAACTCCTTATCCAACTCAGTAGTTGTTATTTATAATTTAGTGTATTTTGTTTTACAGTTATCTTGTGCATTTACCTTCTTGCTGCCTTCCTTATAGAAACTGGGCATGCATTACATCCTATGTATAATTTTTTTTTTTTTGCAGGACTGTGGTTCAAACTCACGACCTTGCACTTGCCAGGCAAGCACTTGTGCCACAGAGCTATCTCCCCAGCCCCTAATTTACTGCTTTCTTATATCCAGAAATTGTGGATACCTTTCCATATTAGATTTCCATAATTGCCTTAAGTTATAGTGAACATTTTTCAGTACTTAAAGTGTCTGCACTTTTAAATGTGTACAACAACCTCGTAACTTCTGTTATGAAAACTTTGAAGCACAGAGAGGTTAAGTAATCTTCCTGTGGCTGTGGAGTTAGCAAACAGCAGAGCTAGTACTAAAACCCAGGAAGTCTGGCTTTAGTCTGTCCTCATAATTGCTGCATTATCCTGCTGCTATACTGACTCTGAGTTCTGCCATTTATTATTTAGCAACCTGACCATGGTTGGATTTTTTGTGTTCCACCCCATTCTCTTTCGCTAATAAAATGGGCCAGGTATGGTCTATGCCTAGTAATACCCCTGTGAACCAATGTACCCCAAAATCCCTGTCTTAAGCAATTCCTATTTTGAGGAGTGGAGACAGGCTTTAAATAATTATGTAGCCAAATAGCCACTGAGAAGTAACACAGAGAATGCAGAAAAGCACATGATGATGCTTCTGTGGAGTATTAAGATTTTATCTAGCATGGAAAGTGAGTATGGAAGCACACCTAGGAGAGAAAAAGTGAGCCATGCAGAGGTGAAGATGAAGTATGATTCAGTTGAAGAAATAACAAGGGCACTGGCGTACTGTGGGCACTTGTGTGGCTTAGAAGGGACATTTAGAAGGCCTGTGTGGCAGGAACAGAGTGAGAAAAGGTGACAGGAATTATAAGAGATGAAGGAAGCAGAGGAGAGGGGATGCCCGGTTATTTTTTGAATACCAAGAGTTGTAGGAAGATGAATGGCTTGAAGGCTTTGCCATTGACTCTTTTGCCGTTAATTTGCACAGAGAATAGCACATTAAGACACTAGCTTAACAAATCGGAGTTCTCTCTCAGCGGATGGGATTCAAGTTTTACAGAAATGAAAACATGTCATAAAAGGCAAGCTAATTTTCTAGGTGACATAACTCGGTGTCACCAATATTTTTCAAAGTATGATCCTTAGTTTTGTAGGTAAGAAACTTGATTTTGTAGGTTTACATAGAAGTAAATGAACACAGGTACCCAGTTCACTGTAGCTAGTGTTACTGATTCATTTTATCACAGAGACCCATCTGGACATGGCTAATGGCAGCCTTATCCCAGGACTATAAGGACTTCCTCTTTTCCCACTGTCTGGTCATCTAGGGAAACATTGGCTTCCTGACTTTCAGGGAAGGTGACCCCGAGCTGCCAGCCTGGCATGATTCAGTGATAGATGTCTTCTGGTAAGCCTAAGGGATCATCCCTATGGTTTGCACTTTTGTTCCTTTGGAGCCATGAGGCTCCGTATTTCCCTCTAGTATCTTTTCTGCCATGTTTCTCATCCTTTACCAGTTCTTTGCTGTGCAGTGACCAACTTCTGATTTCTGGTCCTGTCACCTCACCCACTCCCTCATGGTTTCCCTTTAGCTACTTTTAAGTCTTTTATCCATCTCTTTAAAATGCCTTTCTGTAATGAAGCAACTTTCTTTAACCTTGCCCCAGAAGACTATGTTCTTATGTTCAGTTTTTTTTTTTTAGGTTTTGTATGTGTGTGTTTGTAGCATATAATGTTTCCATTCCATGTGTGGAGTTGGTACATGTACATAACACATCTAAATTCTTTTTTCATCCCTTTTGTTCCCCTTCACTCATCTTCCTTTATCTCTTGATCCCCTTCCCGTATGAAAAAGATAAATCTCATTTCTTATTTTCTGTCTTTTATTTTGATCTCTTATGTTTTGTGTTTCTCATGTAAGCGAAACCATGTGACATTTAATCTTGCATGTCTGATATGTGTCACTTAACCTGATCTCAAGGTACATGTATTTTCCTATACTGACTCAGGTTTGTTCTTTATGACAGAGTAGTACTCCATTGTGTATAAATAGCATAATTTTGCTATCCATTCATCTACTGATGGACATGTAGACGATTTCCAAGTAGCTACTATGAATTTATGCTGCTATAAATGGGGTATGCATGAATCACTTCGTGATGTCTTTAACTCTCTCAGGAAGAAATCTAGATGGTGAATGGCTGGAGTCAAGTGGAACTTGACTGCTATACTACTGAGTTTTTAAGTTTTTGAATCTCCATACTGGTTTCCATAGTCGTTGTGTTATCTTATATTTGCATCAACAGTTAGAAGGATTCCTCCCGACTCTTTTAGCCTTGCTAGCATTTGCCAGTTGAGTTTTGATGATGGCCATTCTTTCTGGAGTAAGGTGGAATCTCAGTGTTGTTTTAATTTGCATCTTTTAATGGCCAGTAGTGTTGAACTTCTTTTTTTTTTTTTTTTTGTGGGACGGGGGATTGAACTCAGGTCCTTGCACTTGCCAGGCAAGCACTTACTCTACTGAGCTATTTCCCTGGCCCCCAGTAGTGTTGAACTTCTTCATGCATTTAACTGGACGTCTGTACTTCTTCTGAGATGTCTTTATTTCAGTTACCCATTATATTAATGTTGCCCTTTCTTTTTTTTTTCTTTTTTTGGAGGGGTGTCTAATTGTTTTTGAGTTCTTTATGTGTTCTAAGTATTAGTCCTCTGATAGAATTGTCTTTTCATTCTGTAGGCTGTTTCTTCCTTAGGTTGGTTGTTCTTTGCTGTGCAGAAGCCATTTAATTTGTTTGATCCCATTTACTGATTGTTGCTGTCATTTCTTGTGCCATTGGTCTTCAGATCAGAAAGTTCTTGTTTATACCTATGTCTTCAAGAGTTTTACTTATATTATTTTTGAGGAGATTGTTTCTGTGTTGACATTTAGATCTTCGAGCCATTTTAATTTCAGTTAGGGTTATATGGTTCTAGACTCGGTCTTCTGCATGTAGATAGCCAATTTTCCCAGACTCACTTGTTATTTCCTGGAAATCTTTCTTTCAGTGTGTGTTTTTTGGGCCCGTTTCAAAGATCAAATAGCCGAATATGCCTGTTTTTTTTTTTTGTCTGCATCCTCTATTCTGTTCCATTGATTTTTTTTTTAAGTGCCAGTATTATACTATTTTTTTTTTTTCAAATCACTCTGTAGTGTTGTAATATAAGTTCAGATCTCTAATTGTAATGTGTTCTGCTTTGTTACTGTTACCAAGAGTTGTTTTTGCTATTGTGGGTTTTTTCTGGTTCCATAGGAATTTATCACTTTTGCAAGTAAAACCAGTTAGGCTATATTGGTTCTGCCTATCCAGGAACCTGGGATATTTTTTTCCTTTTCTAATATCCTCTTTGATATCCTTTTGGAAAGTGATGAAATTTTTATTGTAGCAATCTTTCACTTCTTAGGTTAATTTCTAAATATTTAATTTTTTGATGCTATCATGAATATTATTTGATTTCCTAGTTTTTGTTGTTCACTGTTGGTTTATACACATACTACTGACTTTTATGCATTGTTTTGTATCCTACTATACTACTGAGTTTAAATATTAAATCTAGGAGTCTTCTTGGAATTTTTTTTTTTTTTGTATCTTCTATGTAGTGAACCATGTCCTTTGAAAATAGTTCTTTGACCTTTTCTTTGCTATACACATCCCTTATATTTCTCTCTTTTGCTTTATTGCTATGGCTTTTTTTTTTTTTTTTTTTTTTTGAGACAGGATCCTGCTGTGTAGTTCTGGGTGGCTTTGAACTGTAGCGAAGGCTGACTTATAACTCGTGGTGATCTTACTAGCTCAGCCTCTTGAGTGCTGCAGTTACAGGCATGTGAAACCACTCTAGCCTGGCCAATGTTTTGAGTTGAATAGTTGAGCAGTAGTGCTGTTCTCATGTAATACTACTGTTGAACAGTTGTAGTGATAGTAAACACCCTTATTTGGTTCACGACTTTAGAGGGAAAGCTTTTAGTCTTTCCCATTTAACATGATGTTGGCAGTAGGATTGTCCTAAATGGCTTTTATGTGATTCAGAAAAGGTCCTGTAGTTCTGCCACTCACGAGGTGGAACAGGAGGATCACTGCAATTTCAAGAGTAGCTTGGAATACACAGTGCAAGGCCAGCCTGAACTACAAAGCAAGACTGTGTGTCAAAAACTGAAGTAAGTAAACACCTACCTATGTAAAAAAGAGATAAGGTGGTTCTGCACTTATTTTCTTAAGGTTTTTATTTTTTAAAAAATCATACTACACATTGGATTTTGTCAAAAGATCCAAAGACCTTGTACTGTACATGCTAAGTACATACTCTGTAGTTGAGCTGCACTCCTGCCTGAAGGGGCAACTTCGTGACCTTTTGCTTTTAAGTAGTGAGGATTGAATCCAGTGCGCTCATACTGAGCTGCATCCTTGGCCTTTTTAACAATTTTATTTTGAGACAATCTTTCTAAGTTTCTGTGATGATTGCGATTAAACTTGTGAATCTTCTGTTTCAGCTTCCTGAGTAGCTGAGATTCTAGTTTTGCCCCATCATTCCTGGCAACATGATTGGTTTTATGTGACCAGTTCTTCAGATTATGGTAGAAGACTATTTTCTGCTTCTCTGTAGGGTGCCTACTAGCTTATGTTATAACCATTTCAGAACTTTTTACCCTTTGGATGTCTCTTTAGTAGGTGTACTGTAGACTGCTTAATTTGGTGTGGCATATTTTTCTTACTCTAAAATGAACAGTTATTTTTTAGTTTTGTCAGTTAATGTTCTGTCTTCTAATCCTGAAGTTATAGTCCAGTTACTTTAGATTTGAAAATTGCTGTTGTATATGTTGCTATAGATTTTTTGGATGGATAAACCTGTTGGATCTTAATTTCATTTCCACCCTTGGCAGCTCAGAGCTACCTTTCCACATTGCCAACGAAATGATGTAGGTAAACACTTGTGTGCGTGCCAGCTCATTCCTTCTTTTTTGTTCCAGAACCTAGAGAAGATATTCTGGTTATTTAATTGTGTCAAAAGCATAGTTCCTTAGTTGTTTTATATTATTTGCTTTAATGTATTTTTTTCTGTCATGGCTACTGGCTGCGTATCAGTACTTAAAATAGGTATTTTCTCGCTTGAACATTTGATGTAGATCATATTCACATGTGGAGTGTTACACTGCTGAATCTAGCAACAGATTGCCTTAACCTTTTTTCTAGTGCTTTCATATGGAAGAGTTTCTCTGAGGGTATGAGTTTGCGTGTAAAAATTTACAAATCCCACTGTCATTATGTTTTTCCTGACCTCTATGGTATGGCCAGCTTTCTTCTTCTGGTCTCCTCCTTGCCTGACTGTCATGCAACTAGCCATGGATTGGGTCCACTCAAGGTATGAGCCGAAAGCAACCTCTCCTCTAAATTGTGTGTGTCTGGTGCTTTGTCCCAGTGACAGTGAAGTGACTGAGACAGTATCGGCACTGAAAGTGGCTATATTCTCACTTGAACATTTGACATAGAGAATGCTCTTCTTCAAGCGTATTAAATTGCGTGCTGTGGATAAAACCAAACTGATTTGATTCTCTTTCTGGTGCTATGGTAGAGGTGTTTTTTTTTTTTTAAATCAATGTGTGAGTGTGTATTTATAAATTTTAAAATCAGATACAAACTTAAACTACTTCTTGAGATTTAAAGAAGTAGATATTAGGATGGGTGCTTTTTATATAAATATCAATTTATAGGAGATTATGAGGAGCAAGAGTAATGGGCACAGTGAAAGAATCCCCCGTTCCTTCTGATGGGACTTTGAGGAAACTATTTTTTGATATGCTCATGAATTTATACTGTAACACCCATATTGTGTCATGTTTTTTTCTTTTTGTTTTTCTGTACTTAGGACAGGATCTACAGGGTCTCACTACATAGATTAGACTCATAGTGATTTTTTGTTTTCAGCCTCTCAAGAGCTGGGATTACAGGCATGCGCTACCATACCCAGTCTCAATCACCCTCTCAGTGTGCTCTGGGGATGGAGTCGGCATGGCTTGTGGTGCCAGGGATTGAACCCTGGTCACTACACCTGCATAAGCAGATGCTTTAGTCCGTTGTTAACACTCATATCAAGCAAGAGTTGTCAGATATCAGACTGTGCTTCTTTCTGGAAGACAACTCAACATATTATTGCTGTTTAAATTTCTGTTGTTCTAATGGACAAATGTCTGTGTCAGTGTTCATTATACTATTGAAGCTCAAATGTGATTTGTGTTCTGAAATGTCAGTCCTCAGATCCAGGGCATCCTGGGTGCTCATTGCAGATGTGTAACTAACTCAACTTTGATCTTTTTTTTTTTTTTTTTTAGGAGGAGCAGTTCTGGGTATTGAACCCAGGGTGTTGTACAAACTAGGCAGATGTTCTACCACTGAGTTATATCATTAGCTCTTTTTATTTTGAGCCATGTTTTGCAAAGTTTTCCCAAGCTAACTTTGAACTAGTCATCCTCCTACCTCAGGCTCTTCAGTAGCTAGAATTCCAGATGTGAACCACTACGTACAGCCATTGCATGACTTTAAATCTCAGTTTTCTTATCTGTAACGTAAGGAAATAATACTATGTCATTATTGTTATTTTTATGATGATTCTGACCAATTATTTCTTAGATTTTGTGCCTTGAATAAAAGGTAGCAAGGATTCTGTATATTTTGGACGTGGATATGTTGCTGTTTAACTTAGAGATATTTTTAAAGAAAATGTGAACTATTAAATTAACTTTGTGTTCCCATTTTAATTAACATTTCAGGACCATTTGAGGGGAAGATATGGTAATTCATACTCAAAGTATTAGTCTCATCAGCATTCACAGTTTGAAGGAATAAAAGCTTTTGAAAATATGTCTGTGCTGGATGTATTTCTAAAGAAAAAAAAATCAGGCTTTGATTAACCTGAACAAATGCACTTAAGAAATATAGGATGCATAAAAGGAATGGTTAGAACAGGAGGATTGTGACAGTTTGCGTTAAAATTTTTGCTGCTTTGGTTACATAACAAGTGTGGCATTGAAATTCAATGACTGACCTATGATTTTTAGTTGAAATTATGGTTCTGGTTTGCCCTACCATTTTGGAGCCAGATTCAATAAAAACATGAAATAATGTTCAATAAATTATTAAATCTCTGTCCCTCTTTGGGACCCTTCCTCTTAACTTTCTAGTGTTCTTCTTACTGTATTAGAATCAGGCCTGGGCTGTTTGGTGACTCATTGTGGTGCTGAGCGCTGCCCTGCGCAACACTCAAGCCTCTTCTACCTTCTTGTCTTTGTCCAACTGTAGCAACTGCTTAGAGCTTTCTCTGCCTTTGTTGTCCTCTCCTCATCCTGTCTGCTGATAAAAGTCCTCCCTAAGATTTTCATGGAGCCATTTCCTGTCTGCTTTTCCTGCACATTCTTTCCTCTTCATCGCATGTTATCTTGTGCATCTCCCTGTCATCGAAAGCATTTTACTTGATTTTGTGCTGTTTATCATCTTTCACATCTCATCTGCTGTAAACCTTGTGTTTGTGAAGTGTAAGGTGCTGGTCTGCTTCATTAATTTGTTCCCTTAAGCACTTAGTATAATGCCGTAAATGTGCTTAATAATTAAGTAATTGAATTACTTCATTTTATAGGAAGCAGGCTTTTTATTTGATTTAATTATTAGTGATTGCAGTGTCTCTTGGATGTCTGGCAGTAACTCCAGGTGTTATATCTATAGTTCCTTAAAAAGAAGCAGATGTTAAGTTCTTCATAGAGATTGTTAAAGAAAATGGAAAGTTTTTTTTTATTTGATAAGCTATTTCACATTTACTATAAGAAAAGCATTGGTGTGCAGTGATATGCTTAGTACTGATAAAAATGTAAAACAAAACTCACATTGCTCTCTTCATTAATAAGATTTTTCAGGGTCTGAAATGGAGAAATTATGTTAAAGTACTCTTAAGTTTCTGAAATTGAGTGTGCAGCAGTACTCTGAAAATAGTTGTTTTCTATTCTTTTTTTTTTGTCTTTTTGCGACAAGTTTTCGCTGTGCAATTCTGGTTGGCCTGGGAGTCACTTTGTAGCCCAGACAGACCTCGATCTCATAGTGACCCTCCACCTTCAGCCTTCTAGTGCTGGGATTACAGGCATGGACCACCATGCTCACTTTATTTTGTATTCTTATTTGCTCATTAAATCCTTCTCTTTGTCCTTCCTAGGAGATATTAATGAGGCTTCTTATCACGTGTAACTGGTCTTTTAACTACAGTTTTTTGTTGGTTCTAAATATGTGTTCTGGGGCTTGGGAGATAGCTCAGTAGAATAAGTACTTGCCTGGCAAGCGCAAGGGCCCGAGTTCAATCCCCAGCTCCACCACAAAAAAAAAAAAAAGTGTGTTCCTCAAAAAGTTGAAGACTACAAAGTAGCTGAGTACAGAGACTTCCCACTTCGCAGTAGTGTAGTCACTGTCCAGCAACTTGGTTGCAGACATCTCAGCTTTCTCAGTTGGCTTCAGAACCTCGGAAATTTCTGAAGCAGTAAGGCACCCTGTTTGTTGCAGAAGGTCTACTAGTGCGGAACCAAAAAAAAAAAAAAGGCAAACAAACCTTCATAATGTACTAAAACTCATGGGAAAAACAATTGAGAACCTTAGTATTTTAATTAATTAATTAACTAATTAATTAATATGTGTTTAGTACAGGGTCCACACGGTCTCGCTACACAGACTGGACTCTTATTGATCCTCCTGTTTTCAGCCCACCAAGTGCTGGGATTTCAGGAATGTGCCACTGCACCCAGTCTCAGTCACTGTGCCTGTCTAAGCAGGTAATTTAGTCCGATGAGCTATCTGGCTGACCCTAACATTAATTTTAAAATGCACAAAGGATCTGAGTAGTTTCTAGGAAAAGATAAAAGCACTGCTTTATTCTATCTTCTATTGTAGAAATCATTATTTGGTGTATTTACATATGCCTGACTGAGTGAATAATGTTCAAATAAAATAAACTCCAGGGTCTGGGAAAATAGCTCAGTAGAGTAAGTGCTTGCCTGGCAAGTACAAGGTCCTGAGTTCGATCCCTGGTTCTGCACAAAACAAAACAAACGAAAAACCTCCAGCTTCCTCTTCAGCAAAGAAATTCTTAAAACATACCCAGAAATGTATATCTTTGAACCAGCCTTTCTCCATAGGGCTTACGCTAGGAAAATGTTTCCATAACTGAATGTAGATTTCATATCTAGGTTTTCATATTCTAGAATACTTCTCAAAAATTCAAATGTGAGTATAGATGAATATGTATGCTTGTGTAATGCATAATTATATGTATCATAACTAGTTTGCTTATGAGTATATATGGTGTATTTGAGGGATGTTAGGAGGAAGCATAAGTAAACTAAGCTCTAATGAGCAAGAATGAGTAGGTAGGTACTGTGGGGAAATTTGGCTATTTTTGGGATATCAAATATTACTCCCTTTTAATTCCGCTCTTATTTGATTCTTTTTGCAATGTATTTTACTTATATATTGTTCAAAAGACTAAGAAAGAATATATAGTTTTAAGCATATTTTCATTGATATTTTAAGAACTCATTTGAAAGGTTCGCTTATTTGGAAAATACGGTTTTCAATAGTGATTCATGTCATGTGACTTCTGTATGATTGTTTTGAAATGAGATAATAGTGACAATAGCATTGTTAGATTTGTCTAGTGTACTTTAGTACTCTGATAAATGGACAGATGGTCTTACATTTTCCTTAAGCATTTGTAAGAAAATACTGATTTATATTAGCTTGGCTTTTTATTTCAAGAACTCATATATGTATAACAACAATTTCCCAGGGCACATTTGAGAGCAAATAATTTATACTCCATCCCCCTTCAATTTCCTAGAAAAGCACAAGAGGAAAACAAGAAAGTAGTGCTGGCCGGGTGTGTCCCTCAAGCCCAGCCTCGTCAGGACTACCTTAAAGGGCTGAGTATCATTGGGGTAAGTTTGTACCATACTTGACAGGATAAAAGAAAATCTTACATTGTTAACTTTTGATAGCATTATATTTTATTTGGTATTTCTCAGTTACTTATGGCTGTCATAAACACCCTTCCTTATTACCCACTGAAATTTTGTATTGTCTATGTAACTGTTTCACTTTGCCACAAAAAATTGCTCCAGATTTTCTCATTAGGGGAGAATAATGCAATAAAAGGTCTACTGTGAAATTTATATCCCTTCCTGACCTCATCTTTGTCTCTTTTGCTATTGACATCTCTGTCTGCATCATATAATTTTCCTATCTCCTGTTGGACTTTTTTTTTAAAGTGTGTTTGGTACAGGGTCTTACTACACAGCTGACTTGTAGTGATCCTCTTGTTTCCAGCTGTCCCAGCTCAGGGATTAAAGGCATGTGCCACCATGCCTGGTCTTGGTGGCCAGCTCAGCATGCCTGTGGCAGGGCTGGTGCAGCATGTGGTACTGGGGATCGAACCCAGGTTCTTGTGCAAGACTAGGCAGGCACTTAGATCACTAAGCTACCTGCCCTGCCCCCCTGGACTTCTTACTTACCCCCTACCACATAGGTGCTTTTTTGGCAGCCCCAACTCCATTGGTTTTCACCCTTTCCAGTGTTGGCTCCAACCCAACATGTTTGAAGCTTTCTTCCCTTCGTGTTGCATACTCCTGCCTCTCAGTTCTCTGTGCTCTCTGTGCTGCTGTCTGTTATTTGCATGCTTTCTTTCTCTTTTTCCAATTCTAAAGAGTGAACCCAAGGCCTTTGCACTGAGTGACCTCCCCAGCCCTCTTTCCCCCCGAATACAGCATTACAGTAAATCACCAAGTTGCCTGGGTTGGCTTGACTTTCCAGTACTTGTGTTTCAGGCTCCAGGAGTCCTGGGGTTCATGCGTGCACCACCATTCCTGTTTCTGTTTGTTTCATACACATCTGTGATTTTGACACATATTTATGTACTTAGTACATTTTATCAATTTAGGTTTAGATTTGTGATATTAGAAATACATGTTTATTTGAATATAGTCCATATCTTTATTAAAACTATTATTCTTGTGAGGACAGTTCTTCAGTCCTTTGAGAAAAAACTTTCTCTAGCCTGAGGTTATCTGTTGACTGACTGGCTGGAAGAAACTTCCCAGTGCATTTTTGTTGCTGCATACTTTCATTTGGCAGTCATCTCTGTGAATCTGGAGATTACTTACTATTTTGTTGTGTCTTTTACTCTTTTTAGCTGTCACTGTTTACAGTGACAGATGCCCTAGTGTAGTATATACTTCATTTATTTAGTGGATGATAGTGCTTGCTCATTCCTACCTTTCTATTGGGTTGTTCTCAGTGTACGTAACAGTGATCTTTAAAATAAGGCTTTATTAATTTCTTAAAATTACATAAAATGCTGTGCGTTCATACTAATTACATGAATAATTGACATCAGAATTGGGTTCTGTGACGGATTTATTCTCTCAAGATCCATTTCAGATAGGTTCTTACAATGTCTTCTCAAGGCAGTGAAGTTGTTTTCTGCTGCAAACTCCTCACCCCAGCAGCAAATTTAATAATCTTTGAACAAACATTCTTACATTAAACAAACAGAACCTGAATGTCTTGTAACTTTAGTTTATTTTTACCGTTTGTCTGTTTACATTGCGATTTCTCTTGGTTTAAGAAACGAAATGAATATGGAACTCCTGAGTTATCTTTTTGTGTCATGCTAACTCTTCATAAACATAATCCTGCTGTGTTAGGGAAATAGGAAACTAGTTAGGGCTTTCTCTTAGAAATGGAATGCCATACATGCTCAGAGTTCATCTTAGATTTCATCCCAAGGAATCAAGTTTCTGGAATAACAAATTTTCTTCTGTTTGAAAAAAGTCAGTGTTTTTTGGTATGAACCATGATAGCATTTCTGAGCTCCATGTATATGCATGGGAGAGCTTAGTATATGTTAGTACACAAGTGAGAGATTTAAGCTGTGGTATAAGGGGGCTCAGCATTTGACACACAACACTGGGAAAAAGGTGGACTGTAAGGGCAGGTGCTGAGTGCTGTTAATGTGGAAAACAGTTTCAGGCTTGAGAGCTGAAGCACTGATAAACACCTTTTACTGTTCAATCTAGCACCTTTTTATTTTATTATTTTTAATTTTTTTTAGAAAAACACTTATTTATTTATTTGGTATAGGTTCTTGCTGTGCAGCTCAGACTTGTAGTGATCCTCCTGTCTCAGCCTCCTCAGCACTAGGTTTACAGGTGTGCACCACCACGCTTGGGTTTGGTGGCCAGCATGGCACATTGGTGTTCTGGGGCCAGTGCAACATGCTGTGCTAGGGATAAAACCTGTGTCCTTGTGCTTACCAACCAGACGCTTAGTCCGCTGAGCTATTTTCCCAGCCTAAGTACCTTTTTAATTAAAAAATAAAAGTCATATAGTCCCATTTTATTAAATGAACATTCCTTAAATTTATTTTATTTGGCACTTTTATGATTGGAGAAAGAACTAAACCAATTTTTAAAAGTAGGTAGAAAGAAAATTCACATTTATATCACTCTACCATAATTATAGCTTTGCTTATTATACCTTTTAAACTTTGAAACTTGTACTCAACTATAATATTAAAACTATTTGGTATGTTTGTTTTTCTATGAGCCTTTTAACTAAATTCCTGCATTAATTTTCTATTGAGGGCTGTA
>PVKN010019961.1:0-16139 GCA_004027915.1 Capromys pilorides | reverse complement strand
TGGATCTATGGTAATTTCACCCTTTTCATTCCTTATTGCTTGAATTTAAGTTTTTTCTTTCTTCTTTTTGCGAAGGTTAGCTAAGTTTTATTTAATTTTTCAAAGAACCAGTTTTTTTTATCATTGTTCCTTTGTATTGTTTTCTTCATCTCATTTGAATTAATGTCTGCTCTAATCTTTATAATTTCCTCCCGTCTTTGGCCTTTGGGTTTCGTTTGCTCTTCCTTTTCCTGATAATCGAGGTGAAGCATTAGAGCATTTATCTGTTCCTATTTGTTTTTTTTAGTGTGTGAGTTCAGAACTATAGTTTTTCCTGTAAGAACTGCCTTTATTGCATTCCACGATTTCCCATAAGTTGTGTTTGAATATTCATAAATTGTAGATATGGTTTAATTTTATCTCTAATCCATTTTTGGTGGAGGAGGGTATTGTTTAATTTCTGGTTTTTTTTTTTTTGTTTTTTTGTTTCTTTTTGTTTTGGGGGGGGGTTTCTGTCATTTATTTCCCATTTCATTGCACTGTGACCAGATAATATGCATGAGATAATTTGTTTTCTTGCATATACATAAGCACAACCTATGGACTAGTATGTGGTCTATTTTAGAAAATGTCCCATGCGCAGCTGAAAAAATGTGTATTCAGAAGTGGCTGAGAGAACACTCTGTAGATGTGCAGTAAGTCCATTTGTTCCAAGTACTGGTTCAGTTCTGTTATTTCTTTGCAAATTTTTTGTCTGCTTCACCTATCTCTTTGGGATAAGGGGGTATTAAGGACTCCCATTAGGATTGTGGTGTTAGATGTTATAGTCTTCTTGTCCATTAAGATTTGTCTTATATAGCTAGGTTTTCCCATGTTGGGTGCATACATATTTATGAGTGTTACATTTTTGCCTTGAATTATTCCCTTAAACAATATGTAATGGCCTTCTTTATCTCATTTCATCATTCTTGATTTGATGTTGATACTGTCTGAGAAAAGGATTGCTACCTCTGCTTTTTTACTGAGGCGTTATGGCATGTGGTAATTTTGCTATCCTTTGACTTTCAGCCTGTGAATTACTTTATGAGTTAAGTGTGTTTCTTACATACAGAATATTGTTGGATTTTCCTTCATAATCCACTGTGCAGTCTATTTCTTTTAATTGTGAATTGAGACCACTTAAATTGATGTTTGTAACTGAGGTGTATTGATTTATACTTGTCATGTTATTTACCTGGTGTTGGTTCCCCCTTTATCCCCTGAGTTTAATTGTTTGCCCTGTTGTATAAATTATTTCTATTCTTATTTGTGGAGTTCTAGTCATTTTGTTTCCTCTCTAGAATATTTTTTTAGTAGTCTGTGTTGTGTTGGCTTTGTCATCATGAAATTCGTTAGCTGTTCTTTGTCATGTTAGTATTTTATTTCTCTATCAAACTTGAAAGAGAGTTTTGCAGGGTATAGCAAACTGGGCTAGAATCTGTTTTCATGAAGAACTTAAAGAACTCTGCTCCATGCTCTTCTTGACTTCATGGTTTGTGAAGGGAAATTTGATGTTATTCTGATGAGTTTTCCTTTAAATGTGATCTGTTTCCTTTTTTCTGGTTGCTTTTAATATGTTATTCTTGTGCTGGATTTCTGCAACCTTGACTATTGTATGTCTGGGTTTGTTTTTAGTTGGGTGGATGTTATTTGGAGTTCTACATGATTCAGTGACCTGAATACCGAATTATTTCCCCATATTTGGGAAGTTTTCTGTTATTTATTCTGCTCATATTCTTTTTGTATCATTTACATTGACCTCTTTCTTGTTGATGCCTTTTAATCTCACATTGTTCATATTTGCATCATCTTGTAGATATTTTTTTTTCCTGCATCCTAGTTGTTTTTAAGAGATCTTTTACCTTTTCACTAGTTGCTACAATGTCTTCAAGATCTAAACTCTATCTTTACTTTCATTTCAGATGGCTTTGCAAGCGTGTAATTCAGGTGTTAAGTTCCTGTGTATCTCTTTGAGTCTGCTTCATGCAATCTGTTTCTTTCCTATATTGCTCACTCAAAGAGTCCATTATTTTTCTAAAATCCTCTAATTTTTTGTCAGTGTCTTCTTCAGAAGAAGTAGTTAATTCTTCCATTATGATGATCTTTTCTTTTTTACTTCACAAATTATTTCTGATCTGATTTCCTCCTTACCCTTCTGCAGTTGTCTCTTTACTTCAGACGCTATTAATTCAGATTTTTTTTTTTACTTCAGAGGTTACTTCTGATCCAATTTCATCACTACTATTCTGCAGTTATTTCTTTTTCTTAGAAGCTATTAATTCAGCAATTTCTCGTTTTGCTTCAGAGGTTATTTCTGATCATTTTTCCTCTATATCTTTCTGCAGTTGTTTCTTTACATAGATGCTATTAATTCAGAGATTTCAGTTGTGTGATTCCCATTTTCTTCTATGTTAATGTCTCTTGTATTTTTTCTGGGTGGGTTTGGGGCCTGAGAATGAATTTTGCTCTTTCTCTTTGTCATTGTTTATAACACTATCCTTTGACCTTTGGTGTAGATCTTGGTTCAATTACACCTTTAGCATAATTCTTACCCAAAAGAGATTATATGGTTAAGGTAGTCATACTTTTGTATTTACAGAACTACAGTTAGAAACACTAATAGTTTGTGGTGATATTTTGCAGTTGACAAGCTTTTGTAACTAGCGAGTTTGTATTTTACACAATAAGAGCAATTCTTATGTCTGTGTAGCTAAGCAGATATTAAATTTAGAGTTTGTGTTTAATTTAATTCACTTAAGTTCTGTCTGATTACCTCCTTTTGATGTATTAGGGATGGATGGGGTCAGAGGATGAGGAGGTTGGTCTGTCAGGCCTTGTGGAGCAGGAAGTCTGACACAGTGTAGAGGTGCCTGGCACAGCGTGGAGGTGCCAGGGTGGGTAGGGCAGTGGATGAGGAAGTCCTAAACTAATTTTTCTACTCCTGTCCTCCAAAGGATCGTACTGTGCATGTAGAAGCCAGATCAATCTTTCTAAACTGGATGAGCTTCATTTCCTCTTTTGCTTAAAACATCCACTGACTTCGGGTCACTTTGTACACAGTGCCAAGCTCTCCTGGTTCCCTCCCCAGATTTGTTATCTAGTATCTTGAATCTGTTTTATCTTTATTTTGCTTTGACCTTTTCTCCTTTTTTTTCTTCAATCATTTCTGTACTGGGGATTAAGCCCAGAACCTTTTTCTCAGCTACATCCTCCCTTTAATTTTTTTCTATTTCGAGATAGAATCTTACAAGCTTGCCAAGTTGCCCAGTTCATGTTACACATGTGTGCCTTCTGCCTCAGCTTCCCAGACACTTTGCCCAAACTCATAGCACTCAAGCCATGCTAGAATTTCACTCTGCATTGCATCACTCATCTAGAATCCAGAGTTAGCTAACCGTTGAAAACATCCCTGTCTTTGGTAATTGTGGGGTTGCCCCTTGTTTTAGGATGTCCAGCCTGCTGTGTAGATTGGTCCTCAATGTGGTATTGAACTTCCTAGGTAGGGTTACTGGGCAATGAGTGGGTGGCCTCCACCCCTGGACCCAAAGGACTCTGTGGCCATAAGTGCAAGGGTGTGGGCCCCGGGTCCTCCACATGAGTGAGGCTGCTTTCAGCAGAAACATTTCCATTGGAATCTTCATGCAAGTGCAGTGGTCTCCCTTACTGAGGAATTGGCTTTTCCTGATTTCAGTTATTGCAGTCAGCCATGGTCCAAATATACTGAAGAGAAAACTACAAATCAAACCCAGTAAGATTTAAATATTTTTATTATAGGGCATTATAACTGTTTTGTCTTTGCACGGTTTTAGGCCTCCTAAAAAAGTGCAGGGTTCTTAAGTATTATCTGTGGATAACAGTGGACTACTCCAGAGTTTGTTGTGCTATCCTACTGAACCTTAAGATGCACCATTATATCAGCTGGTGTTTTTCTAACACGATGCTCTTTTCCCTGCAAAGGCTTCCTATCTGCTGTTCTTTCTTCCTGCTACATTCCTGTCCCTTGCATCTTGCAGCAGCCTGTTTCCACGTAAAGCAGTCTGCAGTTCCCCCAGCCTCCAACCACACACATACAGGTCCTCATTTTCCATCTCATTGCCCTGCTTCACTGACTCCATAGTACTTATCACTGCCTGGAGATTTACATTTTCATTTGACTTGTGTCCTTAGAAATCTATATAATAGAAAAACCTTGCCTACCCTTTGTCCTTTTGAACCCAGAATCTACAGGATACATGGCATTCAGCCCAAGCTTGGTGCCTTCGTTATTCTTCTCTCCTTGCTGGGACAAATACCTGACACTTAAAGTGATGGAAAGAAAGGTTTATTTAGTTCACAGTTACTGGAGGTTTCAGTGCATATTCAGCTGGCTCCAAGGCAAGTGGTGTATGGCCGAGAGCCACCTTTCATGATGGCAGCTAAGAGCAAGAGTGCAGAAAGAGAACTAGCAGCAGCTCAAGCAGCTAACTTCTCTTCCTCCCTTCCATTGAAATGCAAATCACCTCAAGTCATTTCCAGGAGACAGGGAACAGGATTGAAGGGCTGGGAGTTGGAGACCTTGGCATACAACTCATCAGCGCTGGGTGCATCATGCCGTTTCTTTGTGGCTTCTCACAGGTGGTAAATTGGGATAATATTTCACTTATGGTGTGGTTGTGGTGACTGGGTACAATATGTATATAAGCTTCACAAGTCCCCAGTTGCTTTGTAGGCCAGGATGTGCACCTTTTCTCTGCTGCATTCTCACTTCCTGGAAGTTAGGTGGGATTATGGCTACTGTGTAGCCTGAGATGAGGGAAGGGCCTGGCACACTTGGTGTCTCTGGACTTGAGGGGATGAGCTCCAAAGTCTGCAGGTGCTGACACAGTCTGTCGATCTGGAGTCATTGTGATACATCGCAGATAGTCAGTATTGTGAGAACTACAGCATCTCAAAATGAGATGTTAGAATAGATATATTCTGTCCCAGCTATGGTGCATAAATTACATCTACTAATTTCCAAGTGGGCTAAAGGGTTTCCAGTTTGGGGACTGGGAGGTATGAATATGCCACCTCTTTGTGTATTCAGAGCTCTGAGAAACAAATTGGTATTGTTTTGTGCAGTTACCTATACAGGTAAACATAGATTTATAACCTGTCCACATTTTATCATTTAAGTAAAAAAATAAACAAAGAACAAATATTTTCTTTTAGTATTGAAAAGTGCTGAGCAAAGTAGCTATATGTCTTTCATTTCTCTTCGTTCCATTTTCCTGTTCAGAAAAACAGGCAACTGTTTATTAATTTAGTGGTGATTTTTCAACAATGTTTTTTGTTACAGGAGATGAAAGAACTGTATTTTATATACAGAAAGTACACACATAGATGTACAGTCTCTCCATAGTATTTGAATTGCACAGGCATTTTCCTGGGGAGTTACCAGGAAATCACTGTGTGAACAGATAATTTATGGGACTGCAGTGTAACAAATGGTCCAGAAATGTTAGTTTAGTGTTTTCTCTCCTGTCCCCTTTTAAGCCCCAGCACATATTCATGTATAAATATTATGTTAGTTGCTGACTTTTAGAATCATTAGAGCCACAGTATGGAATATATTTCATGTATTGTAATTTAACTTTCTTTCATTTATGTTGACCCCCATGTTTTTTTGTAACTTTCCATGTTCTATGGAATGCTTGTTCTCGGATGTAAGTGTGGCCCTGCTGGTGACATTTTGTGATTCAGGTCTCTGGAGATCTATTGCGTGTCCCCATTTGTGTTGCCTGCTTTGCCCTTCTAAAGGGGCCTCATTGCAATCTGCTGGCTGTTTCCCTCCTTACAGCTCCTCTCCTCATAGTACTTGGAGGGACCTGGTGGTTATATTCTGTGGTACAGGCAAGCGCTTACATGACGGGGAATTTTACCTGTTGTCAGGGTGGTTTTTTTGGTTGGTTTGTTACAAATCAGCAAGGGAAAGCATTTAGAAAACAAAGAAAATGGATATTTTAACCGACTGATTCTCAGAGGGCGAATCCAGTTACTTCCACTAGGGAAGAGTGTCCTGCAGTCACTGAGGTAGCCATCTGAGGACAGTGATAGAGCTTTGGCTCAAAAACCAGTGATAGAGATACCAAGTCAGAGAAACCAAACTCCATTGCACCATGAATGGGCAACTGTTTTCACTCAGCATGAGCAAAGCTTGCCCGAGATTTCCCAAGGCATTGCGCGAGGACACAGCCCATTTTGGTGGACATCCTCCAAGCAGACCTTGCATTTATGCTTGAGCTCAGATGTGACAGTCTCTTTGGAAAACAAAACCACCCAATGTCTAGAACTGCATTAGCGAGTTTATTTGTGGAACATTTGCATTTTGTTACAAATTGTACATTCATTAATAGTATTCTTAGCTTGTATTTGCTATATTATTCAGTGGTTTGGGGAGTTTTGTTTCCTCATAGGGTCTCCTTTGTTAAATATGCAGATGTATTCTTTGAGTCTTCTACTTTCTTTTAACAGTGTTTAACTTCAACTGTATTTTATTCTTGATGAACTTACCAAATTGTTTATTTTTTCCTGCATGATTCGAATTGCTTCACCATTGCTTTACCTGTTGTCAGGTAAAAGAAAAATTTTCTTTTTCTTTTCTTTTTTTTTTTTTTGAGACAGGGTCTCGCTATGCAGTTCAGGCTAGCCTTGAGCTCATTTTTGTAGCCCAGGCTGGTCCCACGCTCACATCGATCCTCCTGCTTCAGCCTCTCAAGTTCTGGGATTACAGGTGTGCATCACCACACCTGGCTTAAATTATGTTTTCTAGATTGTAGAAAACCCAGTATTATAAGTAATGTGCACTAGTACTGTTTAGTACATTGTGGTCTTACTTTGTGTTTTTTAAGTTCTCTAGGGCTAACCTATGCATGTGGCAAATGTGTGTAGGGTATAATTTACAGGCATTCATTCATTCATTCATTTTTTCTCCTCAATCAATAGTTAATTTTCTCATCATTACTTATTGAGTATACTTTCCTTTTTCATTGATTTAGAATACTAGCTTCCATACTGTAGATTAGTGTGTGTGCTAGGACTTGTTCCTATATTTTTGTAGGTTATTAGGTAAATTTTCTTTCACTTTCTTGAGCTCATTTTACTTTCTATTAACTGTTGTAACTTCTCTGTGAGCTTTGTGATATCATTAGGATATATTTCACTATGATCTTTCTTTTCAGAGTTTGTTTTTAATATTTTTTCTGTGACATTTTTAAATCAAAATTTAAAGCTCTGATGAGTTTTAGGTTTAGATGGATAGGGAACATGAAGTTAAATCTAATTTCATGACTATCACATTTTCATATTTGTTTTTCCAATGTATGTTCATGTCTAAGCCTTGTCAAGAAGTAACAACTTAAATATAGCTTTCTTTTTATGTTTATGTATTTTAGGACAGAGTCTGTGGGTCTACAGGATCTCACTATATAGATCAGATTCATAGTGATTCTCCTGTTTTCAGCCTCGAAGTGCTGGGATTATAGGCACATGCCACCACACCCAGTCTCAATCTATGTCTCAGTGCACCGCAGGGGTGCATCCAATAATGTACACTGGAAATCAAACCCCAACCGCTGTGCTTTGTCTGAACAGGTACTTTAGTCCACTGAGCTATCTGGCCGGCCCTTAAAGACAACTTTCTTATCTTCTAACTTTCCCATTTATGTGGCACATTGTACTATATGATGATTGCTTGCGTTATTTGAAGTTTCCTACAAAGGAGCCGTATGAAACGTTCATCATCATAATGCTCATCTTTAGAAGTAGAGGTTGTAAATCACAGAATTAGGAGGGCTAACTCAAGCTCCTAAGGTAGTAGAGCATCAGCAATGACCTAAAGTTGGTCTACCCTAAGCCATGCAGTGATTCTTCAGTGTGTGTTTCAGAGGTAAGAATGAGCCAGTGCTGGTATCAAGCACAGTACTTGGGTCTGTGAATAAGAGAGGAAAAAAAAAAAAAAAAAAAAAAAAAATATATATATATATATATATATATATATATATATATATATATGTATATATAAGCCCTCCTAAAACCCAGGCTTCCCTTTGCCATAGTGGTTGGCATCTCTCTTTGCTTGAGAACATGGCAGGAAACAGACAACCCAGAGGAAAGCTCTCCTGTCCCTTTGTCCTGATTTCAGGCTTGAAGAGTTTAACAGTGTCGCAAGGTGGTGCTGTCCCTGGCTTTAGATAGAACCTACTCCTTAAGGTTCCTCAGCAACAAAGCTGCCTGCAGGTCTGTCTCCTTTTATAACCCTTCTGCTCTTCAAGCTGTATCATTAATATTCAAACTTCAATCTTGGCTTTTCTGGTAGTGCTAGCAAAGCTGTGGATATCACTGTTGGCTTAACTGTTCCCTCTAAACTCTCAACTACTTAGTGTTTTCCTTAATGGATTATAATTTCAACTCTTTAAACTCTCTTTTCAGAATGCAGTAATGAAGGAGGTGTGACTTGGGTTTGAAATATGGCACTAAATTATCCATCTATGAATTAACATGTATATTTTAAACACACATCATGAATAATGATGAACTGCAAGTGACTTTATCATCTAAGTAGAAGGTAAAGGTTCTTTCCCTTCCCATGTGTTTCACATACTAAATATTAAAATTGATACTCTGCTTTTGTGGATATGGTTCTGTACATTATAATTTATAGAAGCTATTTAGGGGCAGACCATTTCCTGGTATCACATTATAGAGGGATGGATGCATCAGGGACAGCTGCTGACCTGGATTCATTTTGACACTTACTGAAGCCCTACCATTGGACTTCATTACATAATATTTGTTGCCGGAACCAGTAAGTGAATGAATGAACACAACTTTGTGCTTCACACTTATCTCACTTTGCTTTTATTTTTATTTTCATTTCTAAGACACACAGTGGAAGCTTTAGATAACAATATTGACGCATCACTTTTCACATCCTCGTCAGTGGCATTTTGCCACAAACAGGATGTACGGGAGAAATCAGAAGGGAAACACACTTAACTGTGTCAGTAGTTTTGGGCAGCTGTTCTTTGTAATGCCTGTGATGAAACCATATGTAATCCAGCACATTTTGCATTAATTAGGTGTTACTGTTGATGGAGAACTTTGTGGATAGGTGTTTATTTCCCACAAAAAAGCAGCGTCAGCTCCAAGGGAAGAAGCAGTGTGTTTGGTATTTGCTCAGCTTCCTGGGAAGAGAGGACTGGTGCAGATGGAAAAGTCACCGTGTCTAATGGGAGGATCCCAAAACAGGAACTTCCTAGGAAGTACAGATTCAAGGCTGCATGAACTGGAAAGTCTGAAGGTGAAGCCCCATAGTTTGTGTTTTGATAGAGCCACCATATGATTGTAACCAGTACTAAAATTTGACAGTGTTCAGTTTGCTGAACAAACCCGAGGAATCATGCCCTGGCAGACCTTAGTTCTGTTCTTGTAACTTCAGCTATGTTACACTTAAGAAAATAAACTCTTGCTTTCTTCATATATAAATAGCAGTTGTGGGTTTCCACTTCTCTGGGTTGTTAAATAACTTCAGAAAATGATGTTGGATTTGCCATTAGAAACCTGTCAACCTAAGTAGGATTGACTTTCCTCTTTCTGCTATACCAACAACCACTGGAATCTGAGGAAGCCATTGCTATCTGTGACCCTGAGGCTATATTCTTTTTTATAGTGTATACTGTTCTAGATTATAATCTTCGTACTCAGAATACCTCTGTCAAAAAATGTTAATTACTTACATGTTTGAGTCTAGAATTCCCAGGTACGTTGTGTGTTCCAATATTCTTTTAGGTTATAATGGCTATATGAGTTAGAAATGTTCAAATTCTGTATTGCTG
Organism: Capromys pilorides; assembly: GCA_004027915.1. Taxonomy (NCBI): domain Eukaryota; kingdom Metazoa; phylum Chordata; class Mammalia; order Rodentia; family Capromyidae; genus Capromys; species Capromys pilorides. Next base: position 6,267 of record PVKN010019961.1, on the reverse strand, counting down.
AGTAACATCCTACGCAAAACATAGCAGTTAAATCTGTCATATTTATCTCTCTGCATTTCAGAGGCAATGGTTGCAGGGCACCTGTAGCACTTTACCCTGTAGGAGCTCACATTGCTTATAAATAGTGTTTGCATCAGACTCAACACACCTTTCCTTGCAATTTATTTCTAGGTTACTGCTAACACCTAGTACAATATAATAATATAGTATAATATAATATATTGTAATGTAGATATTCCTCATTTAATGCCCTGATAATGATTGTTCTGACTTCCCTCCCACCACACTGTTCAGACAGGACTTGCCACTCTGACTTATGAGCCATACTGTTCTGTGTACCTTCTTTATGGAGCTTTAATGTCTGTTTTTGTATAGTATGCCTTGTTTATATCATACTGGAATTTTTGCTGATTGTATAGTATATGGTATTATATACTGTACTGTATATAATGCAGTGCTATAGTTTGTATTATATATTACGGCACTAAATGTAAGAGCTATGCAAATGAAAGTCATCAAGTTGCAGTTTCCTTTGACTAACTCTTTGTTCTGAATATTGTAATATACTGTAATATCTCAGTTCATGCTTCTGTTTCAAAGCACTTTGGTTGGCCAACAGAAGTACATGGCAAAATATTTTTTCCATTCACACACTTTTTGTTGGGTGACAAAAACAACTATGGTCATGTTCCCCACACAAACGCAAAGTCACCCATCTTCCCCATAATTGTAACACACATTAGGCTTATAAATCAAGGTAACACTGTACATTCTGTATAAGTTGCTCACTTAGTGACCGATTCATTTAATGGCCCAGTTGCAGGAATGGAATGTTAAATGAGAAAGATCTATAACCTATTATAGTATTCTAGGCACCACCACTGAACATGATGTGCAAATAAACGCAGCATTTATGAAAAGACAAATGCCTTCAAAGCACACATTGCTTCTATAAGGTCTGATACTCGAGCATGATAATGAAGACAGCTTTGTGCTTCACACTTATCTCACTTTGCTCTTATTTTTATTTTCACTTTTGAAGACACACAGTGAAGCTTTAGATAACAATATAGATGCATCACCTGCTTTTGGATAAAAGCAACTTCCCTTTATTTTGACTCAGTATCACTCTTCCCCAAAACATGATTGGCCTGTTTGGAAGCAAAAGGGAGTGACCTGCACCCTTATGAGACCTGCTAATCTCCTATGTTACAGGCAGAATAGCTGTGCCAAAAGGCCAGAACAATTTATCAGTGCACTCTCTTTACTGGGCTCACCTCTAAGGACTAAGGCCCTGTCTTATGAATGAATTTGCTTCTAGGAGGACGTTCATAAAATGAATTTGTTTGTAATTCAGAAAAGTGAGTCTCACATACCTTTGATACAAATACATATTGTAAAGCATAAAATATCAAAATATGCAGATGGAGTAAGTCACCACTGTACTGCACTATTGTACTGTAGTCACACTATATAATAAGCACACAACACAACTGCGACAGTGTCCGGCAGACACATGAGCTGCTTCTGTGATTTGTTCCAATCAGTAAATGTTCCTAATATTAGATCTGTTTATACCTGTGAAAATTTGCAACTTGAATATTAATAAGTCAGAGACTTAGATGTATTTGCTTTTGACATTTCCTGAAGTGCTAATAAAACTGATCCACTTGATGGTAAGTAAATTCTCCGATATAAACAAACTCTAGAATTAATGTTGCCTATGAAACTTTGGTGTGCAGAAATATCTCATATCATATGGGTGCACAGATTTTCTCCAAGGTTATGTATACACTTCCCAACCCCTGGAAACAACTGAGTAACTGTCATTGTTATTCTTGGCTCTGTGATTGTTTCATATATTGAATGTTTTTCTTACACTCCTGGCTAGTAAGCTCCTTAGCTACATATTTTACATGGTTCTGTCCTCCACGGTGTTTACTTCAGAGGCAGACAGAGCAGTGGTTTCATGCATGCCAGTTTCAATGTCATGAATATATGAAATTTCCAATGAGTGTTATGGAGTCTAGCAGGTTCATGGTTGTGTGATATCTTGATATCTTACTAGTAGTTTTTTAATTTCAGAATTTCCTGCCAGTGGCCTGCAGAAACTCTTCTGTAATAAGCAATAATTGCACACTCAAAACAGCTTCTAGCACTATCAATTCTATGATCAGTGTAACCCTGAAGAACTTGTGCAAGTTGCTAAGATGCCAGGAAACAGCATGTGAGGAAGCACAGGAATAAATGTTTTATTGATTTGCTAAAGATCATATCTAGGTTGCATCTATTTTGTAATCATGATTGTTGATGAGCACTTTCAATGTCATTACTATATGATCAGATATCCTCGATTTTCTGACTCATATTCATCCCTGCCTTTACTATCATGTGAGAGATTAATAATGTCTGAACCCAGCTTCTATGATGATTTTTGGTGGTTGCTCTGTTTTATTTTAAAGGTCACTGGAGGGCATATGTCTTGGTTACTATTGTCTTGTTGCTGGGAAAGATACTCAACACACAAAATGAAGGAAGAAAGGTTTATTTAGCTCACAGCTAGTAGAGGTTGCAGTCCATACTCAGCTGGCTCCAAGGCAGAGTGACCCATGGCACAGAGCAGTCTTGTATGGCTATGACAAAAAGCAAGAATACAAAAGGAGTGGCAGTAGCTCAAGCAGCTAGTCTCTCTCCCCTTCTTTACACTGTAATGTATAGAGTAACTTGCCCCAGAGCACTCACACTCTTGATCCCAGCATTGGATCATAAGTCAATCACAAACTCCCGATGCCACCCCATGACTGCATGAGGCTCTGGGGAGACAAGTAAACACAAATCATAACAGCATGTTTTCTTAAAACAAATCACTTTCATTGAACTGTTTTGATTATATGATATCTAATACAGATAGTCATCATTTAATTAACTAAATGTTTAACAACTATCTATCTTATGACCCACTAAGAGGACTTAGGAGCTGTTTCTTTTTAGGTACAGTTGTATGCATCTTATTGATAGAATATTAATATCTTTTATTGTATAGTGCACCGTGTTTATACAGTACTAAAATGTTTGCTGATTATACTGTATAGCGCTATAGTTTTATGTTTTATGTCTATTATGCATTACAGTATTGCCTGTAAGAGTTATGCAAATAAGAGTAAAACGATAGGAAGTTTTTTTCTTTTTTATTACTTTTAATAAGAGATAACAATATGAGAGTTTCAGAACATGTTAGTAGTGCATTCGCAATAATTGACATATTGCATATTGTTGTCTTCACAGTAGTTGTATAGAGCACAGGGTGTAGACGTGATAAATTTTCTAATTGATATTGATAAGGAAAGCAAGAAAAAAAGGACAAAAAATATTCTCTTTGAACTAAGAGAAAGTAGTTGTGTACATAGTCCAATGTTCCATAATTGCAGTGGGTTACTGGTGAAACTGGAGATGCTGAAGGCTGTTGATTTAAGCCTCTTACAGCTCACCATACTAATCTTGCTCTGTATTTTATGCCTCGTAATTAAGCTTTTCTGCTGGGTGATGGAGAGCAAGTTAAAGCAAGACCTGTATAACAAAACTTTCATTTTTTGTATTTTCCAAGGCTTGACAGGAACAGGTTTTAATTAGTGTTTCTTTGTTCTGATTATTATAATATACCTATTACTATATATGCATTTTTCTTATTTTCACTTGTTGATCAATATATTTGGTGACCTTGTCTCAGTAATGCAACTCAACTGTTAAATGAGGACTACAAGGGCAATAAATAAGTGTCTGTATATTCAGAACCAGTATTACTTTTTGTGATCTGCTATTGCTTAAACCCACAGATATGGAATCCATGGGTGCATAAGCTTAACTTCTCCCATTTTACTCACCAGTGTTGGAGTCAGGAGTTCAGGAAATGCATAGCTTGAGATTGCACTGTGGTCTTCGTGGCCCTAGCTGGGAACTGCGGCTAAAGGCTGCCTTTTAAGCTGGTTCATCCAATCTCATAGCCTCGTCTTCATTGTGTGGGTTCAGGGAAGGAGCATCTCTTGCATTGAACCTGGCATTTTAGAGGAAATCTAAAGAAAATCTAGAATCTGCCAGTCCAGTTCAGACTTTCATCCAGAACTGGCACATAGTCCCCTGTGACAGTCACACAGGCTGCTGAGACTCGAGGCAGAGGGGCGAGTAGTTCCTTCCTCTTGAGTGGCGAGTCACCATGCGAAGAATGTGTAGAAAGGGAGATGTTCTGCTCATCTTTGAAAAATACAGTATGTTACATGGGCATGGGCAAGTGCCAAACATGTTTCTGTTTGAGAAGCAATCATATCCTAAATGCTTAAAGAAAAATTAATTTAGCTTTTACTAGTTACTATATTTCCAATATCTTATTTATATTATCTTGATTCTTCTAATTAGTCCTTAGTGACTCAATTTAAGAGTCAGTCAGTCTAGTCCCAGGGATGAGAAGGCACTGTCAGTCTTTCACCCACTGAGCCCCTGCTTGGCCTTTGTCCTACGTGACAATGGGACCTGGTTCACACACAGTTGAGGGGTAAGTGCTTGTAAGTGCTTCGTCAGGGTTTCTCTGTCAATGGGAGACCCTGCATGTGCTTGATAGCCCCATGGAGTTACAAGTGCTGTTGTGAGGGAAGCAGCCCTTTTGCTCCCTCATTTGGGTTTTCTCTTGTTCTGTGGAAGGAGAGAGAATATTTGTTCTCCCCCATTGCAGTCTAGGAAGTATTAATCATTCCATCATCTGTGTTTTGATACCATTTAGGTTACTGCATTACTAATGCTCAGTGATTGACATATTTTTAGTAATATGAAAATAAGTGAGTCAATTCTGTCTATAAAGTTTCAAACAGTAAAATAAAATATTCTTATTAATCTATATCCCTTTCCCCACTTTGATTCCTTTCCAATGATAAGTTATATTGCCTGTTTCATTTTTTTTATAATTTACATAACCCACCAGACTCTTTGTCTCAGCAGAGGGACAAATATGTAAGTCTAATTTTATTCAAGAGAAAGAATGTTCTATATAATGTGTTAGAGTTTGCTGTATTCACTTAACTGTTCTGATTAGGAGAAGTTAGTTCATACTTCAGCTCAACCTCCTTTTAAATATAACAACAATATGAAATTCTGTTGTTTGACTCTATAGGAGAGAATGTAAATCTCCTTCCATGGCAGAGTCTGCCAATTCTTCGAGGTTCTCACTAAATTCAACCATGCCCTTAGCTCTTTGTGCTTTTCAGTGAGTTCATTTCTCTGTCTCTGTGATAGGGCCCTGGGCCTGCAATGCTGGCTCTAAACAGTGCATGTCCTTATTAAAAATGTTACCCAAAAGCATAATTTATAGGAGTCCGTGCATATGTATGTTTATAACAGCATAATTCACCATAGTTAAATCTTCAAAGCACCCTGTATGTTTAAAAGCAATGAATAAAGCAAGTACAGTGTTTATACATAATGCAGTGCTACTCTGCTATAAATAAGGGTACAATTGAATTGTTTTTAGGCAAATAAATGCACTTTAAGATCTTAACGTGAAGTGAAATAAAAGGCACACAACTAGAGATCACATAGTTTCTCAGAAGAGAAACCTACAGCATGAAGAGCAAAATAAAAGATTGGGAATGATAAGGAGGAAGATAGTGCTTTTGCAGGGGGTGGGGACCAGGGGATGGGCAAAGAAAGAGAAGAGAAAGGATGAAGAAAGGAAGGAAGCTATGTCATGTTCATGCACCAGTTCATCACAAGGAATGTGGACATTCTGCACCACGAACATATAAGTAAAAAATAAATTGCAGAGTTATTTTTTTCAAGGGCCAATCTATACATGCTCCACCACTTTCACTTATTCTGCAGTTATTTTGTGCTTTACATTTTGGGTAAAAAACCAGAAATATTATTTTGTCACTTTTTTTCATTTCTATGATTAATAGTGAGGTGTCGCACACTTTTCTGTACTTACTGAGCATTTGTATTTCCTCTTCTGAGAAAGTGTTTGCTATTTTTATTGTATGAGGTGTATTATTATTATACTATGCAAATGCATGGGTTTCCCTGGCCTCTATTAATTTTCTTTCATTGATAGCTATTTATATTCTTGGGCCCAAAGCTCATTTCAATTCCATGACATGAGAATATACCTTTATTTATACACACCACACACACACACACACACACACACACACACAGAAAATATATATATATATATATATATATATATATATATATATATATAACTTCAACATGCGCTCCCAGGAC
>PVKN010019960.1:0-16133 GCA_004027915.1 Capromys pilorides | reverse complement strand
TAATTATTTTACTGAACATTGCTTAATTATGCTTTTTGTTTTATGGTTCATACTGTATCTCTGACTTACAATGTACTTATAAGACATGGTATGATATTTTCTTCTAGTATTAGAAACTTTAAAAGGAAAATGTATATATATATATATACATGTATATATATATGTATGTATATATATGTATATATATACACACACACACAATCAAAAGAGTTAGGATAGATATACAGCTGCTTTGTTTTAGTTCATTAAGAATGAAAGTTTGTACTAATATTTTTTAGACAAGATATCAGGTCTGCATTTTATCCTCTGAGTACCTACTATGAAGACAACAATATGCATTGTATCAATTATTGTGACCATCCTACTTTTTTTTTAGGACAGGGTCTTACTATGCCATTCAGGCTGGCCTTGAGCTTACTTTTGTAGCCCAGGCTGGTCTCAAACTCGCACTGATCCTCCTGCCTCAGCCTCCCAAATGCTGGAATTATAGGCATGCGCCATCATGCCCAGCTGTAACTTGTTTTGAAACTGTTTCATTGCTACTTTATCTTTTTTTCTCATTGAAATGAATAAAAACAAAAAAAGAAAAAATATTATACTCTAAGCTGCATTTTGGATGGCATTGTGAAGTGTTGGTTTTCTATTGTTGACTATCACTGTGACTATTTACCCTAGGAAAAGGCAGAAAGGGAAGGAAAAGAGCAATAGAAGAGCATGGCCAAAGGGAGTGAGAGAAACATGGGAGGAAGGATTAGGCCAGTGGTGGAGCTAAGCCAGGCTGCTCTACCTTCCTCCTTCACACATGAATAAGAGCTATGTTCTGCTTTTCTCTTGCGCAGTATTAAATTTGCTCAGCAAACCAGCACCTCCCTATCAGAGTAAACTGACGTTCTCTAAAGAATATGCAGAGTAAAAAAGAATATGTAGTGTGAAAGCAGAACAGGCTCAGAAAACATGTCATAATTAACTTGGTCCTTAAGAATGGGCTGAACCTCAATTTTCTTAGTTTTTTTTAGTGCCAGGCATTAAATTCAGAACCTTGTGCTTTTCAGGCAAACACTTATTCCACTGAGCTATTTCCCTAGCCCCATTTTTCTTAGTTTGTAAAAGGCCTCTCCTGAAGGTCCTGGTTGGTCTGTGCTGGTTCGGTGGTGTCTTAGATACTTTTCTCTTGTTGCTGGGACAAATGCCTGACACACAAGCTTAGGGAAGGAAAGTTTTATTTAGCTCACACTTGCTGGAGGTTTCATAATTTAAAGCAGCCTGAATTATATAGCAAGACCTCAAGACTACGCCACTGTGTCCAGGACGACTAGCTCCATACATCCAAGAGACCAACAACACTCTGACATCATCACATCCTGTCAGTTTTGGCCACGCCCCTCAAACCCCGCCCTGGTCCTTTGGCCCCGCCCCTCAAGCCTCTGTGCTTTACACCCCCATGATTTACATGGGGCTTTGGAGGCACAACTAGATACAAACTATAACAGGAGGCTGACTTTCAATTGTAGCCAATTTGGAAAATTGTTTTGTACCTAGATTTTTGCCTAATGTTCACTTCATGGAATCTAGCTTCTGAGAGACTTTGTTTTCTTTTGTTTGCCCTGCCTAGTTGTGCTTTGTAGAATTGCTCAAATTTTATTACCTATTTTCGTAAGTGCATTTTGTTAAAAACTTTGTTTTCCTCTCTGAGTTACAGCTCTTCCCTTCATCTCTAATGCATTCAGAGTGGCGTTGTTGTTCTGCCCAGTGGTGTTTAGGCGACACCATTGCTTTATTACTTTTCTTGGTGTCTGCTTCTCCAGTTGTCTGTCTGTCCGTCTGTCCGTCCGTCCGTCCGTCTGTGTGTGTCTGTGTGTGTGTGTGTGTGTGTCTCTCTCTCTCTCTCTCTCTCTGTCTCTGTCTCTGTCTCTGTCTCTGTCTCTGTCTCTGTCTCTGTCTCTGTCTCTGTCTCTGTCTCTGTCTCTGTCTCTGTCTCTCTGTCTCTGTCTCTGTCTTGGCAGAGTAAGGATGTCTAGCCCTGCAATGAAATGTTGATCTCCTAGGCCTGCAGTTGCTGCCTCCTTTGCAGATGATTTTCTCCATCCCTTGCTTGGTGAGTGGAAATGTAGAAGGCACATGGTTGCTTGTTTCACAATATGGGCCCCTTCACTGCCCTTTGTTCTCTATGTCTGGACACCACTCCTGACACCAACTCTGGCCAGTGTGCCTTTCTGGCTGGGTGGTAGCACAGTAGTAGAACACTTGCTTATTACAGGCAAGGTCCTGTGTTCAAACCTCACCGTTTCAAACCAAGAAGATAGTAATGTCCCTCTTCCCATGGGTACTTTTTTCATCTGTGTTGGTCTGAGGTTGCCTAATGTTCTTTTTTTGAAACTGCCATCCCTTATTTTATGATTTTTAAAATTAATTTTAATGAAAAGAAATAGCAATGAAGCAGTTTCACATTCACTGTCAATTGTTAGTAGGACAGTTACAGTAATTAATACATTGCATATTGTTGCCTTTGTAGTATTTGTTCAAAGTATAAGATGCAGACTTGATATCTTGTATAAACATTAGTACAAACCTTTCTTCTCATTGAACTAAGAGAAAGTAGCTGTATATATAGTCCAATACTCCATAACAGTAATGGGTTATCAGCAGAAATGGCAACATCAGAAGCTGTTGAGCCTTTTACAGCTCAGCATATTAATATGGCTTTCCTTTTCATGCCTCATGGTTAGACTTTTCTGCTAGATGGTCAGACCAAGGTAAAGCAAGACCTATATAACAAAAAAATGTAACTTTTGTATCTCACAAGATCAGTCAAATCCCCTCAGGATTTACCCTGAAACCATATACAGATGTTTGTAGATCTTTTGACAGTGTCTCAGCCATCTGGATGAGTCATGGCCAATGTTGGACCTATTTTCTGTCTCTTAAAGCCTGAGACAATGTTTTCTCTCCATATTTTATGATATTGATGCTACATGTTTTTTGTCTTTTCTAAGCGTGAAATGGTGAGTGTAAATAGTACAGTTGTTTCTAATGAAAACTCAAAAGCTGCCAGCCCTTACTCTAAGCTTGTACAGTCCACTTTGGTGAATCTAAATATTCTCTTGGCATCTTCTTTCCTCCTCTGACTTTGATTATGGTTAAGATCTCGGTACAGTGTGATCTACCATTGCCCCAGAACCGATTTAGAAGGAGAGTGGGACAAGTAACAATTGTTGCAGGCATTGCAACTTCACCAAACTTTGCCTCCTGCAGTGTTTCCTGGTGTCTGGCTTGTCTGGCCTCCAGTACCTAAGCTGCTATGGCACCCAGAACCTTCTCATGGCTGTTTGGGGTAGGGTGAGGAAGAGGGAGGAGCTGTGTCCTCATGTGGGAATAAAAGGCAGTGCTCTTGGTTCTCAGTGCCCAAACCAGCAGAGAGGCACTCACTTCTTCATAACTGCCTGCCATGATTGGTGGAAGTGAACAGGAGTCGGGGTTTCAGTAGCCAGTGAAGCATTATTTTAGGATGTTCAAGACAGAAAAATTCTTTGAGTGAAGGCTAGTCAATGCTAACACTGTTGATGAAATGCACAACTAAATAAATGCATAACTACACAAATGATTTTTTTTTAAAATAGGGGGTCTACTTATTTAGTGCAGACTGGCTTTGAACTCACTGGGTAGTCTAAACTGGCCTAGAATTCACTCCTTTTGCTGCCTCAGCTTCCCGAATGCAGGGATTATAGACACCTGGCACCACACTCTTCCCTTTGGTGAATAGATTTGAGCATGGGCAGTAGAAGACTGAGGGATAGCGGGAGGTAGGGATACTGGGAGGCAGCACAGTGGTGCAGCAGTAGTAGGAGTGATGGGGAATAGAGAAGATTTGTGCCTTGAACCCTAGGTTTGTGAATTGAATGCAGCTGCAATTAATTTGAGTATGTGATTATGAGAATTTCATATTTGAAAGTTCTGATACTTTGGCTATTGCAGCTTTTATGGCCCCACAGCAGTGCTGATGAACCTGTGGCATACATGTTGCTTTTCTTCTAAGACAAATGAGTTTTGGGTTGCAGTTTGAGCCTTTGTCTCTGAGAAGTTCGCAGTCACTGCCCCACAGTGTTATTCAGGAGAAGATGCATATCCCTAGGTGTTACCCTGAGTGCCTGCTCAGGAATCCTTTGCTTTCTTTCTCCTCCACTGTCTGCTCAGAGCATCCTCCCTCAGGCTTCCTGCTTTCATGGTGTGGGTACCATCCAGGGCTGTGTGGTAAAACCAGTACTGCACAGGGTGGGGGGGATGATATGCTGCTTGTACTATTGACAGTGTTAAGTAGGATAATCTTACTCAGGGGAAATGAGCTGCTCAACAGATGCTAAAAGTGAGCGTCTAAATTCCCTGTGCACCACTTAACGTTTATAGCAGCACAATTCATAGTACAGTAGCTAAATTATGAAAACAGTCTAGGTGCCCATCCGCGGATGAATGGAGAAAGAAAATGTTGTATACAGCACAGGTACAGAATGGAACACTATTCAAGTAAAAAGAAGGATTAACTTGAATCCTTTGACAGAAAATGGATGAGTCTTGAGACCATAATATTCAGTGAAATGTATCAAATACAGAGGTTAACTGTTATATTGTTTCTCTTATATGACAAACCCAAAATATAATTAATTTGACAAAACAAAAGGCGTAGTGATAGGAATCAGGGAGGTAGACTTTTTGGAGGTATGATAGGGAGTCTGAGTAAGGAGAGGGAGAGGTAAAAGTGTGAGGCAAAAGGGGCCAAAATGATCAGTCAATCAGTCAATCAATCAATAAATAAAATACCTCAGTTCCCTCAACCAGGTGCAATTTTTATGCATTGCAAACATGTATTGATAAAAAGTAAATTCCATATGCAAAAGCCACTTATTATTTCAGTTGCATTCATTTGTTGTTTAGTAGTGTTGGTCCTTTTCTGACCCTAAGGATTCTGTGAGAAAGTAAGTCCTTGTCCTGTTAGAAGGAAGTAACTTTCCAATGGAAAGAGGATGAGAAATAAATAAATATAGCATATATAGTGTATATGTAAAACCCTTTGAGTTAGTGAAAGCAGATAGTGTTTGAGGAATATGAGCCAGCATACATGATCATAGGTGTCACTAAATAGATATATTTAGCCCTAGACTTTGAACCATGTTTTCTTCTCATCAGCTTCCTTACAAATTAGAGATATAGTCCCATCTAGGACAACTCCAAGGATATGACACTAACTTTGTATGGGAAAGAATAAAATGTATAAGTAACAATGAACGGAAGACTGGAAGCATTTTGACATCTTTAGAAGTGTGTGTTTTATAGCAGTTGATCATCTGTAAAAGTTGCTGATAGTTGTGGCAGTTTTCTTGTCTACCAAACTGGATCTTCTCGTGGCTCATGGGTTTTATTGGGGATCTTCTCAGAACAATAATACAGCGGGCTTCCTTGCATTGTATGCTTGCACTGGAGATTGGTGTTGGAAAAAGTTACACAAATGGCAATGATGTTTTAAGCTTTTTCCATACTGGATAAGCATGCTTTCTTTTCAAAACTTATTTCAGTGTCATCTATAATGCTGGCATGACAAACGTGCTCTATGAGACAAGTGTTCTTATATGGAGCTACTCTCAGCCCATTTTATTTTTAACTAGATGACATGGTCTTTTGAAGTTGTAAAGGCCGACTTCCAATTTGTGATCTTTCAGCCTTTCAGGTAGCTGGGGCTACAGGGCCTATTATTGCCTCAAGCCTCTGTATGTGTAACTCCTTCCCTGGCATCTTCCAGATTAGCCAGAGCAAGGCATCTATCTTTGATTACTTGTTCATCCAATGAATGCTCTTCACATAACAAGCACCGTTTTGAGCACTGAGGATTTAGTAATAACTACAGGAAGCCCTCTTAAAATTTTATTCTAGTGAGGTGGAGGTGACCAATGAATGTCAAAGACCCCTGACTGGTTTTGAAGTCTACCCTGTCTGATGTAGTTGTGGTCACCCCTGCTTTTGGGGGATGCAATTTGCATGGCATATCTTTTTTCCATTCCTTCATTTTCAGCTTATATGTGCTCTTGTGTTAATTACCTCTGATGGGTAATGATAATATTGATAAAGGTTAAAAACATAATAAGCAGATAAAAGATGGGCATGATCTTGGGACAAGAGAATTATATTCATTTTATATGTTGGTCCAGGAAGTTCTGAGAGGCAGCATCTGCTCATAAGATGAAAATAAGCTTTTTCTTCTCTAAGAAACAAGGTATAAATAAATCATAAGCCAAAAGAGAAGCTGAGTAATAGAAAACAGTGCTAAATCTTTGGCACCTAGAAAGGGATCAAGAGATAGAGGGTGGGGAGGGGAAGGAGACATACAAAAAATTATGATGTATTACTTGCATGAACCAACTCCCTGGGACATATATAATCATTATTTACAAACTTAAAAGTTGAAAAAGGAGACTAACCCATGCCATAGTCTGGGCCAGTTTGACCAAAGCAAAGTGACCTGGAGAGTTTCAGCTGCTTAGGCTGTGACTGAAGGGTTCGGCTTTGTTCTTGAGTAGGGAGGGCAGGCACCTAATGAGCCGAGGACAAACTTAGCTTTGGAAAGCCTCATCTGGCTATTGTGTTCAGCGTGGGCTAGAGTGAGACAAGTGTGGAATCAGGTCCTTTCAAGCTGAGGCTCTTGCATTAGTCCAGGAAGGAAATGAAGGTGGTGGCCATGGGTGCTGTACTGTAGTCCCGAGTTATTGCTGTGAGATCTTCAGGAGTGATAGCATGCAGAATTGACAGCTTTAACTTGTGTATTGGACATGCAGTGTAAGAAAAGGTAAAGCTAATCCCATCTTTTTTTCACCTGAAACACCTAGAAATAATAAAATTTGGTGCTTTGGATATGAATTGTTAATATGATGACCTGACAATATTAAAAGCTCTTTTGATAGCTTTTAAACTATCTAACCTTTAATTTTATGAAAAACCAGTGTATTAATAGGGGTCATGACCCCAAATACCATCAATATACTGTTCATAATTGCTCATGACTCTTAGTTGTTATTTTGATTATTTTGCAGAATGGGGTAGCCATTAATTTAGAGAGGCTAAAGGGAAAGCAGATTGTTCTTTTCAGAACTGTGCTAGAGAAGGAGATCAAGAGTTTGCTTTTGACACGTTTTTTTGAGACCTCTTTCACATGGCCATGTTAAGGAATTGAGTAGACAGTTCAGTAAGCCAGTTTTTGGTTCAGGACATAGCATGTTTGGTGATGGAATATAGGAATCAACACTGTATAGATGCACCATGTTCTTTATACATGTTTCAGTTATAGTGCTTGTCATGGTTTGTTGATATATCTGTCTGTCTACATTAAGATCCATTAGGACACAACAAGCATGTTATTTGAAATTTTGGTTTTGACATTTTGATATTTTTGTTCATGATATCGTGGATATAGGGTGAAGCTGTGAAGGTTTTTGTATATGTGTGTATGTGGGGGAGGAGGGTATGAACAACTGAGTTTTAATTAGTACCTTGTCCAGGGAAGGACAGTTTTCTTAAAACCAAAAGATTACAATGTAAAAACTATTGAAGAGGAAACCAGGTTGTTAAATCTGTAGTGTATGGCTGAAGCTTGCGATTTTGTCATGTCTGGGTGTTTAAGTCTTGCTCTCAATTGCTGCTATCTTCTATCTCTGGGAGATGCATGCTTTCCATAGCCCAGCTAGGCACGCAGTCATAATCTGGGCATAAGTGCAGCTCCAGCCAAGGGCAGGCTAGAGAAGGAAGCTAACTTCAGAGAGCCCTGACCTGTAGCTGGTTTGAGCACCATTGCTGTGCCTTAGCTTTATTTTCTTTTCCATTGGTTGCTTGGTCATTATAACCAGAAGTGTGGTTTGGAGGCTGGTGCCTGTCCATAAATGAATCTCCCCTCTTGAGCTGCTGTGGATTAAATATAGAAATTGAGAATTAGCATTTAGAAATTTCTATAGCAAGCATTCAGAGTAATTGTATTAAATTTTATTTGTAGATTATTTTCTAACTTTTTAAAATTTCATTTTTCTAGTGATTTATTGTATTTAACATAAGTGTCAAGTCTGCAATAAGTCAGAAGTTAAAAACGTCGGTCCTCCACAACAGATAGTTTGAGGAGCATAGTAATGGTACAGCAGGTTAAAAAGCTTGTGGACTACTGGAAAACTCAGTTAACTTACTGCAGAAGAGGTGTGTGAGCATGCAGTACACTGACATGGATCAGAATCTCTAAAACATGAGAGCACTTTGAAGCAAATTCTAATGTGATCTGAATGTCTGTGTCTTTCCCCCACCTCCCTGCTCAATTTTATATATTAAAGTCATAACTTCTAAGGAGATAATGGCTTTGCGAAGTGCTGAGTTCATGGAGATGAAGCTCACATGATTGAGACTACAATCTTTTTTAAAGAGACCTGAGAGAGACCCTTTGTCTCCTTAGACACAGCAGAAGGCACCTTCTCTCAACCAGGCATCCAGTTTTCTGAAACTGCATTCTAGGATTTCCCAGCCTTGGGGACTGTAGGTAATACACAGTTGCTGCTTACAAGTCACCTGGCCTGTGGTGGTGTGTTTGCTGTAGTAGCCCCAGTAGAATCAGACATCCTTGGAACACATTTTCATATAATGACTTGTTGCTGGAGATGTGGCATCATGGCATGAAGAGGCAGAGAATTGCCTTGTACAAGGAACACAAAAAATGTAGAGTTTTGTTTGGTTTTTACCATTTAAGCTGCTAGCATTGTCAATTTTGAAATTTTCATCGGTAGATTATACAGTATAGTAGTCACCTCATATCTAGTTTTGCTTTCTGAGGTTTCATTTACCCACAGTCAACCATGGTCCAAAAAATATTAAGTGGGAAATATTAGAGGCATTGGGCATTGGGGGGAACATTCACACAACTTGCGTTAATAGTATGTTGTCACAATCTTTATTTTATTATTTTGTTGATACAGAATCTCACTATGCAATTTGGACTCATAGTGATCCTCCTGGTTCAGCCTCCCTAAGGCTGGGATTATAGGCATGTGCCACCACACCCTGTTTCTGGGGCAGTGTGGCATGCCCAGGGTTCCAGGGCCATCAGGGCATGCAGTATTGGATATCGAACTTGGGACCTTGCACTTGCTGGATGGGCACTTAGAGTGCCAAGCTATCTCTCCAGCCTCAGTATATTGTTAGAAAAACTGCATTTTGTTAGTCGGTATTATAATTATAAAGAAAGTTCTATTTGGCTCAGTAGCTCATTCAGTAGCTTAGAGCATTAGTTTGATACATATAAGTATTAGGGACTTGGGGGCTTTGAAGTCAAGCAAGCATTGATTTTGCCACCTGCCAGCTTTGTTCTTTGAGAAGTTGCTTAGCTTCTTTGTGCCTTTGTTCTCCCATCTGCCCAGTGTGAGTAATATTATAAACCTCTTCAGAAGATGTGCAGATTAATTTACATACAGCTTGAAGGGGCTGGGGATGTAGGTCAGCGGCACAAGCACCTGCAAGCACGAAGTCCTGAGTTTGAGTCCCTATAATAAACAGATATCAATACAACTTGAATGTAAGTTGAATAAATAAAGTATTTGTGCTTAACTATGTTTTCCCATTCTTATCATCCTTATCCTTTGACAAAGATGTGAAGTCGTGTGAAATCTAATCATCCAGCTTAAAATACACATGCTTTCCTGTTCAAGTTTTTAAATTTATTTTTAGAGAAACGTGTTTGCATTGTATGGTTGGGACCAGAGAAAGACAATACACTTGAGTTTTTCTACAGCTAGATTTCATTCTCTCTTTTGATGATAAGGTCAAAAAGCTTTAAGAGCTGTCAAATGTTTCAGAAGGGAGAAGTTTGGGCTTTGTTAGTTAGGTAGAAAATATTCAGTGTGAAGATGTTACATAAACTACTTGACAAGTCAAGTCAGTTTACTCTTCCTCACTGAAAGGATATATAGTTCTGATTACATGTGAAAACAGTTACAAGTAGGAAACACAAAAAGTAATGCTGATTAAAACATGACTGTAACTTGAAATGAATCATGGGAACTAATAAATGCCTGGATATGATCTACTCCAGTTAGGATGCATTTCTTTTGTTGCCAGCTCTTAGATCGTGAATTTACCTCATGGCACTTGCCATTGTCACTCCTTTGGTAATGGCATCTACCATTGAAGGTCCTTGAGGGCAGGGGCCAAGTGTAAATTGCTCTTTGTCTCTATCTGGTTCCTGCACTGTCATCATGAAGACAGTAAATTATATTTGATGGTAACTGGAATGACAGTGGCGTATGAAGAGGTAAAGTAACATGCCTCCCCTAAATCATCCTGACTGTTGTTTAGAGAAATAGTCATGCCCATGAACTTGCTTTAGTGCTGTCGCGATGGGTGCCTGAGGTGATCTTTTAAGGGAGTAGCTATTTTAAGTTCTGTTTTCAGATACTAAAAGACAAAAACCAACTCCTGAGCAGGGCTAGAGCCTATGACAATAGAACTAACTCAGTAATTTATATTTCTCAATGATGTCACTGTTTAGACATGAGTTACAGTATTTATACCCTTGGCTTAGAAAAGAATATTCCTGTTGTGTTGCTAAGATATGTAACATTCGGGCTGGGGATATAGCTTAGTGGCACAGCGCCTGCCTGGCAAGAACAAGGTACTGAGTTTAGTTCCTGGCATTAAAAAAAAAAAGCAAAACAAAGTGAAAACCAAATATATATAACACTTAGGAATATAGTCTGATGTTTATTTATGACTTGAGAATTTATAAGCACACACACGTTATTGAACATTTGTAGCCTTTGGCTCCTTAGAGTTGCTAAATGCGCTTGTGATTCATATTAATAGAAAGTGAAATTTAAAAAGTTACATTTAAAGAGCTGCATCTGCTCTCTGTATGGTTTGTTTGAGGTTTGGAAAGCTATGCTGATCAAGTAAATAAACATCTAGACAGGTAGCTTACTTGAACACCTAGAGCTCATTTTCAAATTCTCTCTGAGAAATCTTAGTTTGACTGTAATCTCTACTATGTTTTATCTGCCAAAGATAATATAGGAATGAAAAGTTTTGGTTAGAATTAGTACAGCTTGCCTTGGAGATAGTTTTTAAATTTTTTCATATATTTATTTACCATTTGTATATCTTTCTCTGAGAAGTGTATATTCATCTCAGATGACTGTTTTTGGACTGAGTCCAAAATTTGGGAATTTGAGGTTGTTTTTTTTTCTTCCTTTTTTTGGTTCAATCCTCCCCAGAGATTGAACTCAGGACCTTGTGCTTGCCAGGCAGACACTTATTCTACTGACGCATCTCCCTGGCCCTGGGGACTTGAGTTTTTAAAAAGAGTAATTTTATGTTCTAGATAGAAGTCCTTAGAGAGATAGTCAGCTAAGAAATTTTTTCCCAGTTCATGGGCTTTCTCTTTACTCTGTTAGTGATTTCTTTTGACGTGCAAAAAACTTTTCAATAATATGAGATCCTAGTTGTTGATTCTTTGAAGTATTTCCCATGCAGTTTGGTTTGTTCATGGGTTGTGTGCCTACCCTCTAGGTCTTCAAGGGTTCTATTTCCTTGCTAAGGAGATACTTAGAAAATGTCTCTTACTTTTTTGTGTCACAAAAATGCGAAAAATTTGACATTAAGTACCTGGAAGCCCTGGGTTGGGTCCTTGGCACCAAAACATAAACCCCAACTAAAAACAAAACGAAACAAAAAAACACCCAGATTGTCTTAAAAGGTCATACATAATTAAATAATTTGCTGGCTTTATGGTAGACAGAAAAGTTTTTCCCAGCTATCTCTTCGACACTATTTTCTTTGGATTTTATATAAACTTAGAAAAATAAAATATAATACAGTGGAAAGGAGTGATTTGTTTTCTTATGTCACAACTTCTTAAAATTAGAATTTAATGTAAAGTACATAATTTGCCTAAATGAAATTTGCCTTCCAAATCTGTTGTACATTTGTATGTATTATAAACTGGAGACATTGATTACTATAGTCAGTAGGCATTCAGCCTTTCCAGGCATAGGACAAATAGTTGATCATATGGCATAAAAGTGAAATAGGGGACCATGCCTTTTGATACTAGTATTATCTTTAGATTTCTGAATGGTAAAGTGGAACAATATAATTCAGTTATAGTTCATAAAAGCATCTGAGTACATAACAAGTTTAAGTTTAGGAAATGTTGACATCAGAAATTAATTTTGCCTGTAAAAATGAGGAAAGCATTTATGAGGAAAGTAAGAGATGTGAATACATAAGGGAGGTAGCAAAATTACACACAGAAATTCTCAGATAGTTTGACAGGCAGTGGTATTCGTCATCATTCCAAGGCATTTATTTAGAATTGTACAAATTCTTTCATATGATTCTTTCATAATTTGAATATTTTATAAAATAATTTTACAGGGTAGTATTACCATTTAAATACTTACTCGAGAGTAAGTGCCTCAAAAATAGTAGAATACAGAGTTTAAGAAAACTTTTGAACAATTGAATCTTTAAAAAAAAATGTACTCATCAGAAAACTGAAGCAGGAGTATGTTTGTTAAGTTCAAGGCCATCCTGAGCTATGTAGTGAGTTGAAGGCTGGCCTGCACTACACACAGAAGTCCTGTCTGAAATAAAGAAGGAGCCAGGTACAGTATCAGAAGCTAGGCAAGGAAGATTGTGGCTGTTGAGTGCATGCTATGTCCTGGCAGTGTGCCTATCACTTTGGCTTCTGTAATCACTTGTTGTAAATGAGTATACTAGTAACATGCAGCATCCCTACTTAAAAAATGGCTTCAGGTTCAAAATGGTCTTGTGTCCTCTTTGTGCTGTTCACATATTACCACTGGCTTCAACTACTGGTGGCACATGACTGTCCCATTAGGTGGCTTGTACTGCTAGTGATGCAAATGTATGTATTCATGAAATTAAGCCTCCTGTTGGGACAGTCATGCTTGGACCACTGGTGGTTTAAGTTAAGCAGCAGTGGGACACACAAATTATGGCCACGTACTAAATGTATTAATGACTTTGTGGGCAACTTTGGACAAGTTGTTGAGTTGGAGTCGCAGAACAGTAATGTACATGGGATGAGGAAGAGCTTTGGAGTAACACTCTCAGTTAAATTCTAGCTGTGCCAGGTAGCAGTTCTTTGATCTCTAAAAACTTCATCTGTAAAACAACAAAGATAAAAATACTGATACTATCCACTTTTTGTCATGATAATTAAATGATGTGTGGAAGACGGTAACATGCCTTGTGCAATATAGAAAGCTTAGTTAGTTTTGAAGAAAGTAATGTTGTTGGAGGTGGTAGTGGGAGAGGCGTAGGGCAGTGAAGCAGACTACCAGTAGAAGCTGAAGCTTGTCAAATTCCGTAGCACATGGTTTTTCCACTGTCTCTGATCCTGGAAAAGATTGGATAGAATGGTGTGGAAGTGTGCCTGGAATCCAAAGAAATTGCATTTTTTAAGTAGAAAAATTCGTTCAGCAAATTGGCAAGTTACAGATTCTTCTAGGGTAAGAATTAGACTGGAGCGCCCCAGCTGCATTGAAATTATAATCCGTCAAAGGAGATGAACAAGAAAGCAAATATAAAGCAGCCTAAGTGGACAGACTTAGCTGACAGGTGTAATGGAAAGAGGACTGGTTGCTTAAGCAACTGGGTGCATGAGGCCTTTACTTGGTGAATAGAGGCTGCTGAAGGAGAAATAATCTGGCCAGGGATATCTGATTTATACATCTAGATGCAGATGTGGAGTTGAGTGTATGAGTGAGAACAAAGGAGATGCTGAGAAAATGCTGTTACCTTGGTAGTTATGAGTTACAGGAGGCCCATGAGGTACTACTCATACATGGGAGAAGAGAAGAAATCTGGGTCCTGAGCATTCCGAAGTTGGGAGGTCAGCGAGAAGAGGCATGTCCAGCAAAGAACGTTGAGCAGAGGCAGCTAGTGATACAGAAGTTGAATCATGGGGAGGTGATTCCTGGAAGCTAGTGAAAGTAGTGTTTTGGGAAGGGAGGAGAAAGTTACAGATTCTAATGTTTCCCTTAGTTTAGGTAAGAAAGCAGAGGTTAGAACATTGGAGTTGCAAAGTAGAGATGGTTGGAGACCTTAAAAGAACAATTTTCATGAATAATGGAGCTGAAAGCCTGCTTAGAACAGCACTGAGAGAATGGGAGGAGGTAAGAAATTGAAGATAAAAGGTACAGATTTTTCTTAAGTCAATTTTACATAAACTAGAACAGAAAAGCTAGATACAAATAAGAGAGTGGTGGGAATTTTTAAAAAGTTGATTTTCAATTTTATTTTCCTGTGGATGATGCTACATCAAGATTATCTGCTAATGGGGAAAGGTTCATTAGGTAAGAGAAACCGACATTGGGATAAAGGGATAGATAATTAATTAGCGAACCAGTTCTCCACAATTTTAAAGGGATGAATTCACATTGAAAACAGAAACTGACAGGGAGGCTTTCGGGTTAGCTAAGTGGTTTAAGCACCTGCGCGGGCAATCCCAGTCAGGCATGGGGGATAGTGATTTGATCACCAGACCCACCCTGAAGACCATGTGAGCCAGCCAAAAAAAAAGAAAATAGAAACTGACCTTGTCACAGTGCAGAGTGTGCAGGTCAAAGTAAGGAACTAGGGTGCAAAACCATGAAGAATATCTATCTATGTTAAAGATAACAGAACAAAATCCAGCAAGGTTTGCTGACATGGCATAAAAAATATAGAAGAAACCAAACTCAGAGTAGCATCAGAGAAGGCAAGATATGAGACAGTTTTAAAAAAGCATGGGTCAGATAGCTCAGTGGACTAAAGCACCTGCTTAGGCAGAGTACAGCAGCCGGGTTAGATCCGTGGTGTGCCTTGCTGTCCCTGCCCCCAGGGTGCACTGAGATGGCAATTGAGACTGGGCATGGTGGCATGCACCTGTAATCCCAATGCTTGGGAGGCTGAAAACAGGAGGATCACTACGAGTCCCATCTATGTAGTGAGACCCTATAGACTCCACACTAAAATACATTAAAAGAATTGTGTTGTGTTATGCAGTATAAACAGATCAAAGAGATTAGGGAAAATGACTACTTCACTATTATATTAGCAGTTATAATTAGTGACCTTTGAAAAAAATAGGGTTTTGTTTGTTTGTTTTGTCTTTTTGAGACAGGGTCTAGCTATGCAGTTCAGGCTGGCCTTGAACTCACTTTTGTAGCCCTGTCTGGCCTCAAACTCACACTGATCCTCGTGCCTCAGCCTCAAGAAAATAGTTTTAATAGAACTGATGGCAGGAAGAGGGAACACAGTTACGAAATAAAATACCAGAATCAGGGGGTATAAACCTTTTCTTTCATGAAATGTTGAGAGGATAGAATTTAGGTTGATAAATTGAGACAGAGAAATTAACTTGAGGGAAACAAATGGAAATAATCATATTCCAAAAGACAGGCATGGTGGCACCTATCTGTAATCCCAGCCCTTGGAAGGCTGAGAATCCCATGAGTACAAGGCCAACCTGAACTAGAGAACTAGAGAGTGAGACACTGTCTTGAAAGAAAGAAAGAGAGAAAGAAAGAAAGAAAGAAAGAAAGAAAGAAAGAAAGAAAGAAAGAAAGAAAGAAAATACTGTGCAAGAACCCAGAGGAGGAAGTAGACAACATCATGCAATGTAAATAGAAAGAACCACTTCTTTCAACTGAACTGAAGGGAAGTCAGACAGATAAAGATACTGAGAAGCTTGGTGCTGGGAGTAAAAGAAGTTATAGAAGTTTATATCGCAACTACTAAAGTGGTCAAGATTGCAAAGTTTTGCAAAGTGAGGAGAAATTATGTCTGAATAGAGAATCTGTGTAAGTCGTGATCTTTAGACTGAAATACCATGTTTGGAACAGACGTTTGGAGATTATGTTGATGCTTTTTTTGTTTGTTTGTTTGTTTTAAATATATCACTTCTTTGTTTTATTAGAACTAATTTTTCTTGGTTTGCCCTTTCACAACCGTTCAACTCCCACAGATACAATTTCGTTCTCTTCTCCTTCCCTGCTTTCATTAAGAGGCTAAATGGGGCTATAACAATAAAGGGAAAAGGCTTTGTACCAGTAGGCTAAATA